>WJFB01002326.1:0-20291 GCA_009870185.1 Pygmarrhopalites habei
AGTGCAGATTCAGAGGAAAAGAGCTTACTACGTCACAAGACAAGATCATACACACGTGGTCACTCGTCTACCTAACAACAACTACATTACACACACACACGCATAAACATACGAGTCCCTCTTCTACCAACAACAACACACACACACTAGGAGAATCAGTTTATCTTTGCAGCGATCCAGTTGTCAATTTACCTTAGTTGAAACACAAGTGTAAAAATTTGTTCCTTCATAGTCAATAGTATCAAACCGCCAATTTTCAAAAATGTCGAGTGACAAAGGATTTTCAAGTTTTATAGTGTCACTAATAAGTGGAATTGTGTCATTCATTATTTGTTACACAATCCTTTTGTTCCTAATCCCATTATTCGTTGCCCGTCAAATTGTTTCCCTCCTCGCCCGCCTCTTCCGTCCAAATCTCTCTCACATGATGGACACACGTTCAGTTTTCTTTGCTGGAGAATTCCCCAACATGTACACTGAGACTGGAACCCGTTGTGCCATTTCATCAATCGAACTCTTGGATGGTCAGTTGGACATTTCAACTTTGAGAACGAATTTCTTGAAAAAAGTCGTCCAATTGAAAGACAAGTCAGGTCAACTAGTGAATCCAGAATTGATGCAAAAAATCTCATCATGGTTTGGTTACCTCTTCTGGGAGTGGGACAAAGACTTTCGTATAGAAAATCATATTAAATTATACGAAGGACCGGGTAAATCAAACAATGTCGTTTTTGAACAAGACATTCCAAAACTTATGAAAGAATTGACTCACAAACCTTTCACTCCTGGACAAAGTCCTTGGGAATTTTGGATTTGGAATAATGTCCAGACAAGAGGAGCTGAATTCAAAGAAGGCGGGAAATCTGTTGTCATTTTCCGGGTTCATCATTGTCTAGCTGATGGGATAAGTATTCTCAAACTTTTAGTGGAGGAATTGGAAGGGAAAAAATTGTCTACAATCATCCCACATCCAAGGAAAGGGAAAAGTTTGTCATTTTTCCAAAAAATCTTCGCATTCTTGAGGCTGATTGCCAAAGCACCGTATGACGTCATCAAGTTGGGGAATGTCAAGTCAGATGACTGTGTCTGGACTATTACTTCTGAACAGGCGACAGGGAGAATTAATTCGGCTGTCACGAATCTGATTCCTGTTAATCATGTCAAGGATATCAAGAACAAGTTTGGGGGGTCTCTCAACACGGCTTTGTTAGCAGCCTATGCTGGAGGAATTCGTAACTTTATGGAGGAAAGAGGTTTGCAAATCCCACACAAATTTTATTGTACAACGGCTCTGCCCATGCCTAATCATCCGATGAAATTGAGGAATCACATGTGAGTCGAAAGAATTCAAATTTCCGTTCATTTTTAAAAATGATTGAAGCTTTTGGGAAATTAATGAAAATAAATGATTTTTTTAAAAATAGGGCGGGAGTCACATTCAGATTGCCTGTCGGAATAAAGGGGTCTAAGGAAAGACTCCTGAGTGTAATAAATACTTTTGAAATGTTGGGAAGTTCGACTGAGCCCCTAACATTTTTTTATATGGCTGCCCTCACTTGTGCCCTCCCTCATTGGATTGTCAAGAAATTTTTTGCATTCTCTGCGGGTTCTTGTCTCATGAGTAATTTCCCGGGTCCGGATCGACAAATGGAGTTGGCTGGAGTTGAGGTGGAAGATCTCCGAGTTGGATCCGGTTATGTTTGCTCTAATGTCGGTACGTAAATTTGAATTTGTTGTGTAGCTGTAGGGAAAATAGTATTTTCAAAAGACTATTATAAGGGGAGGCGGGGATTTTGAAATAATAATAAAATTAATTGTGTAATGGTTTTGAAAGGATTGGGAGCAGGATCATTCAGCTACAAAGGAGGGATTCGCCTGACGGTTGGGATTGATGAAGGGATTTTCACGGATCCACAGGAAGTCAAAGATTTGGTAAAGAAGATTGAAGAGGAAATATATATTTTGAGAGGCTAGACTTTTTTTTAACTTTTTTTTGTATACCATTTTGTTATTCTATTGCACTTGTAAATATACATATCATGTAAATAAAACGTTGTGTCAAATTTTTTGAATAAAACTTTATTTTTATAAGATAATTTTCTCCTTTGTTTTTAACCAAGGAAGATTTTTTAATGAAAATAACAAACAGATGAGCACACAAACGCACGCACAAATGTGTCACTTTTTTATTCATTTATAGGCAACAATTATCAACTAAAGTTATGGTTTGGTCCCACCATCTTTAAATGAGCAAAAAGATATAATTTTGAATATTTTGATTGAATGAAACACTCAAATTCACAAAATTCTTGTATCAAAAGCAAATCTGCGCACACACGCACACATATTGAAAACGATTTACGATTACACACATGGATTTTTAGCAACAGTATGAAAATGTGGACATTTGACAGTTTTTATGAAAATGTAGTTTAAAATGGCGTCAAATTCACTGTTGTGTGTGTCACATGATTTGACTCAACTTTCTAGACTAGAAAGTTTCTAGTACAAAATTTTGGTCTGATTGTCAGGCGGAAGCAGAACTCAAAAGTTGGAAAGTGAAAGTTAAGCTTTTTATACAAAAAATTTGTCAATTTTGTTGTTAGAAACCCAAATTTTGAAAGCTTCGTCATAGGCCGGTGGATGTTCGTAGTCGGGCGGGTGATCCGAGTCCTCTTTCCCTGACACACTGTCCACAGCAGAGGGAGGGTCACGTGACACTTGACCCGATACCGACTCCAGTGGATGAGTCAACGTAGAAACTGGCAAGCTGATTACTCGTGGGTCTGCACAGAGAAATCAGTGGCAAATATTTTAAAATTGACTTACATTTTTCCCGCCCAATGTATTGTGGAATTTTCTTGATAAACTTGGGAATAGTTAATCCCTATATTAGTTATTCCCACAGTGAAATGAGTAGAGTATTTGACCCCATAAATTTGAGGTGACACATACGGAGGGGTTGTAGGACGTGGATGAATTGATCTGATGACCCACGTTGTTGACCTCCAGGTCGTAATGGGTTGAGCAGGGTGTGCTGCGTGTAGGTGGTAAGAGGAAGTGGAGTATCCGAGTTTGGACTGGAATGGTTGACATAGTGGTAACATCTGCAGACGCCAAAGGTCAAACCCAGGACGCAAAACACCCTGTAGAAAAATAGCAT
This sequence comes from Pygmarrhopalites habei, assembly GCA_009870185.1. NCBI lineage: Eukaryota > Metazoa > Arthropoda > Collembola > Symphypleona > Arrhopalitidae > Pygmarrhopalites > Pygmarrhopalites habei. The sequence goes on from WJFB01002326.1 coordinate 3,164, forward strand.
CATCGATAATGACACGTGACACGTCATCCGTATCCAAAAAATTCCAGAATCTGTCGTAATTATGCATTTTGTTGTACAAAATTTTCTTGGAGAAAGTTGAAGGAGATGCATAAACTGACCCAAAAATGTAGAACAATATTTTGAATGGACTTTCCCGGTTCTGACCCTTCTTGTCCACGTGATTGTATTTTGATGATGGACTCGGACGTTCCCTCATGATCCGTAACAAATCCTTGAAGAATCGATCGACTCGGTCTCTCAAGCAAAGTAAATGAACGTCACGTGTCTTGTACGAATGGGAAGCATCCGGCGTCGTCACATTCAATCTCAATAGCCTTGACTCCATTTCCTCCGAACTGTCATCAAAGTCAAAACCCAGTAAATCTGCCCGGTTTGACCTGACAGTCCCAAGGATATTGGACACTTGACATGACAACGAGGCGTCCTCGGATGAGTCACGTGTTTCAAATTGTATATTGGAAATGTACAGGGTGTCGAAAAGCTGTGTCACTTTCGTGTACATTAGTGGCTGTGGGGTTCGGAAGGGTGCAAAAAAGTATTTTTTTTACTTTTGTAATTTTTGAAGCTGCATTTTAATTAGAATTTGTCAATTGTCTGCGTACTTTGTCATTGAGAAGCCAAAGGACGGTCGGTTGAGGACTACCCCTGAATTTGCACGTGAAAGAATGATTGCCAGATTTTGTAGTCCTTGGCCAGCCATCCCTGTTGGTGTAGTCAATTATGCTGGGTGGCTGGAGGTCACCTGCATTTAAGAATTTAATTAAAAATGGTGATTAAGTTTTAAATGTTTCTAGTCCGTTTCTTTTCTACCTCCATTAAAATTGAAGGCGGATGTCATCAGAGTTGAGGCTTGAGTACTTGAGGCACAGTCATACTTTTCCTTGGTCAGAGTGGACACCAAGTCCAGGAATTGTTTTGCTGAATTAATTCTGTCCCTGCCATTGTTGGTGTGATTTCTATGTCCCCACAACAATGGCATTGTTGTCGTTGTAGATGTTGCCTGTATGAAACCGAAAAGATGATTACACATTCGGACTTGCGGGATTTGTGCAAAAATTTGAACTGACCTCCATCCATGGTTGCTCATCCACAGTCACATTACAACCAAGAAGGGTCAAGGGTTGAAGGGACAAGGTCACTTCTTGTTTCTTTGAGATTGTGTGTGTGGTCCGTAGATCTAAACTTGAGAATGGAGGAAGCGGGGCGTATGAAAAATTTATTTTTAATTCAAGACTTTTGAATGAAAAGGACGAATTTTTAGATTCGACCTACCAATGACATTTAGGAAGAATGACTTTTTGACCTCAGTCCCTACACTTGAGTTGTAAGGGCGGGCAATACAAGCAAATCCTGCTAAATCAGGGAAAGCGAAGAGATTGGCGTGTTCGATGTCATCCTCTTCAATCTTGTCACTCTTTTGTTGTGAGGTCGATGGACGAGGGAAAGATTCTTCCTTCTCATCCGGCCATGTTTTATTTCTTCCTACGGCGCCAAATAATTTTAAAAATGGATCGTTTGAAATCAATATTTTCTACCAAATTCCAAAAATGATTCCAAAAATGATTCCAAAAATGTCTTGCCTATACTGAATTCTTGTCCATCCTTCAAAATCCCAACTAGTCTCACAGACTGGACAGTGAATGGCCTTGTCAGACAATGGATTTCACCAATTGGCGCACTATTCAAAAATTTTTGGATGAACAAATTATTCTGCATTTTATCTTGGATACTCATCGTCTCTGGGATAATATCTTCACAGAAACTCTTTTCGTGTCCATTTGAGTAGGACTTGGAACGACAATGACGGATTCTCATGATCCATTTTGAGGTGACGGTCGATGTCAGGTAATCTGCACACAAATTTCAAAATTTGTTTTAAAAATCACTCGTGAAGCTCGTAGGGAAATTCTTACATGAAGAATTAATTGCAGTAATTATTTACAGTGTGAATGGGAGTAAACAAAAAAGTCGGTGGCTGTGATCAGGTCGTGAGTAATACAGACAATCATTCCTCGTTTGAATTTGGAGGGGATCCGGGAACCACATGACCCTCCATTGTTCTTCTTCCTGTAACACAGTCTCCGTTGCCATGTGCTGTAAATGATGTCACCTTTGACCCCAAAGTTGTCTCCATGATTCCTCATCTCCTGGTGTATCCGACACGATGAGATGAAACTGCACTCGTCCCTCGTCCCACAGCCAATTATTGTCAAGTTTAACCCATGGCAATGGACGATGGTTCCGTGGTCTGTCAGGAAAATGGCCGGGTCCTCCTTCGTCACTTGGACATTCGACGAAATGAGGGGGAAATGGATCAAAATTAGTAGTGCAGAGGAGGACACCATAACTCTGCAAACCTACATCCAGCTGCTTTATACGTCATTTATTTCTAAAGTGTTCACGGTGGGCATTACAGAGGTCAACAGGTCAAAGGGGGTTAACAATTTTTAGTTGCCTATTTAACTACTTGCTACAATTAATTCTTGTTTGTGCCTGGAGAACCTGGATAGTTTGTGGGATGTAACGTACAAAATGATTGTGTTTGTGTGTGTGTGTGTGTGTGTGCGTGTGTGTGTGGAACGAGATGAGATGAATACGGTGTAATGCATTCTGTTGAAGGACGGACGTAACACTCGAAAAGATTGCAGGCAATCCAAACCGAACTCGGTTAATCTGCCTCAAGGTCAACTCCCGCGTCTGCCTTTTGCTTTGCCGCTTCGTCTCTCCTTAATTTGTATTTAGAGGAATACGTGAGTCACAGACCCACCATAAACCCAACTCACATCTGTTCCCCTTCACAGGAAGACTCCACAGACTACCCGGGTAACAGAGGGAAAACTCTACTGCCTTCATTATTCCTTCAATTTTATGGGGCATGTGTGTCACTCTCCACTCGTCTCACGAGGTCATCAGGACTTTCAAACAAAATTGTGGCTTTAGAAAAACTTGCATCCTTCCCCACATCTTTTTGTTGGCCATGGTCAGTGGGTGACCCAGTCTGGGTCATCTCCAGTTCTCAATGAATTTTAAGTGAAAATGACATGAGAAAACATTTAAATGACTTTGTTTATTTATTTTAATTAGAGATTAGTAGTACAAGGACACATCCAGACTTTTTCAAATTCTCTTTGCATTCCAAAATAAAAATTTTGTACATTGTATTTGACTGGGGTGACCTGAATCAGGTCAAACTGAGTCCACCATCAAGGGTCAAGCTGGCCCCAGTTAACATGGGAGTGAGACGGGATCCCATGACTAAAATGGTGTCCACAGCTTCGTCCAATGGAACAAGAGCTTTGCTTAAGGGTAGCTTGTCTTGATCCCTTAACATTGACTCGATCCCTTCCAGTCCGGCTTGACCACCAAAGGCCCCTTCAGTCATTGGAGTTTGGACAAAACCAAAATTGACTGCATTGACTCGGATGTCATATTGACCCCACTCGATGGCCATCAATTTGGTCAACATTGAAAGGCCCGCTTTGGAAGTGGAGTAGAGCGGAGATGGCTTGAATGGTCGGAAACTTCCCTAATTTTAATACACTCGATCAGAACTCGAGTCTGTTTCGTCTTTAGAGAAATAATAAAATTTGTAGAAGGAAGAGAGAAAACTCACAACGGAACAAATGTTGACGATGTTCCCCGATTTTCCCTCCTCCACCAATTTCGACGCTACAAGTTGACTCACATTCACGACTCCTTTCAGATTGATGCCAAAGACCCTGGAATTTGTAAGCCAGGATAATTGTTATAACAATTTGTACAATGACTACAATTTTTTCATGTTTAAACAACTGACTTGTCAAAGGTCTCTTCGGTTGTTTTCAAAAGTGGTTGCCAGGAGTCAGCCCAGGCAGCATTGTTGACCAGTAAATGAATGACAACGCCATTTAACTTTTCCTGGAATATTTGCCGTGTCTCCTCCCAATTTCTCAAATCCACTTGGATAGTCACAATTCCTGGACACTCAATCTCAAGTGACTTTAAATCCTCTTCTGTCCTTGACATGGCAAACACTTGAGCACCCATTTTGTCCAGGCGGACACACAACCTCCGTCCAATCCCTATTTCCTCAAGAAATGTAACTTTGGCTTAATAATCTTTGAAATGAATTTGACATTTTTAATTCACATTCAAAATTAGCTACATTTAAATGAGGACTGATAGCCTCAATTAGTGACTCACCTTTTCCCGCCCCTGTCACGAGGACATTCTTCCCCTGGAAAAGTTCTTGAAAGGTATTCATCCTTTCTCCTCTTATTTCTTCAAGTAACCTTTAAATTCTACAATTTTTTAAAAGAAAACTTTTCACAAAAACTGTTTGCCAACATAAAAACTGTTCCGTACACACTTTTTGATTCTACTGATATTTTTGTGGATTAAAAAGTGTCAGCAAATAGTATTTAAGATGGTGGTCTCTCTTTGGTCGGTGGTGGAAGTGAGAGATGTGTGTGTGTGGTTTGAGCAAGATGCCTCTTATACCTTTTGTGGGAGGATGTCAGCCGACGTCATGATCAATTCCATGGAAAGGATTCCTCTCTTGAAGCCCATGTCTTGTGCGGACAGGAGAAGACAGGTTTCCAAAGGCGTCAGAGACGACAGCCCACAATTCTGACTCCTCAGATCTGAAAGACTTTAGAGAATAACAGAGAATAACAACATTATCTCTCAGTCGAGTATTAACGCTGAGCTCCATTCTCCTTTTCAAATCCTCCTTTCACACACACACACACAATTTTTGCATCAATTTTTATATTTAAAAAACAAGTACATTTTCTGTATTATGGAGCTGGACAAGAATAAAATGGACGCTTTGCACACCGTAAATGTTTTTATTAAACAAAATTCGCATTTCCTCTGATTCAGAGCCTCTGAGTCAGTAAAATTGATTGAGATTACAATAGTTTTGAATTAATCTCCCAAGTTAAATAATAATTTTTTGACCTCAATAATTTCTTTTTAGCTCAGGAATAATTTGACAGACATGGAGGAAGAGGGTAAAGGGAAACTGGACAATGAATTCTATTTACTTTCATGGCTGAAAGGTAAACCATTTTTTAAAAAAAAGTTTTAGCAAATTATGAAGGTGTACTCTAATAATAAAATTAAAATTTTGAATTATTTTTACATTATTTTTAAATGCTGTAGCTAACAATTTCAATGTTGCCAAAACGGAGACGGCCATTCGAAACGTAAATAAAATATTTCCCTAATTTATTTCCTTGTGGTTGTCCCTCAATTATTGCCAATTGAATTTTAATTACGTAAACTTAATTTGCAGTCGTTTAAGTGGAGGAAAGAGAATGGAATATCTTCGAAAGTGGACCAATTCCCAAAAGATTTGATAGCAAACTTCCCAGCAGATATCGATGGAGTTTCCCGGACAGGCCGACCAAGTAATTTTTTTACTGTACTGCGTAATACTGAGCTACTCGCACATTTTATTAATTCAAATTTCCCTCCTGTCTCCAAAATAATTTGTAGTTTGTGCCATCACTGTAAAATCCTGGGATTTGAGAAAATGGCTGGAGTCTGGAGAGAAAAAGCAACTCCTCCGATTTTTCAGTTGTTGGTCAGTCAAACTGGAGGAACGATGGCTGGAGTTGAACACCAAAAAGACGAGGGAAGATGGAAAATTCTCGGATGCACCCTTCATACATGTTCTCAACTGTAAGGATGTGTCCCTGGGTCAATTTGCTTCTCCAGAAGGTACAATAAAATTCTTTTTTCTCTCAAACTTTTTTTCTAGAAGAAAAATTTTGATTTAATTCTTTTCGCTTTTTTTTGCAGTGATTGGCTGTTTCATCCATGTTTTACGTACAACCGCCTCATACTTCCCGCCAATGATTGGGGATGTTTTCTACATCAATTGTAAGTGTACCCTCCCTGGAGGGCCCTGTCCTCTCTTCTTAGATTATCAGCCTTAAAATGGAACTTATCTGTGGATCTAAAATGATTTTCTCGGGATTTCAGTCACAAAAATGTACTACGCAGTATTCAAGTTGGTCAAGCCATTCATGACTTTTGTCCCAATCCACGTATTCGACTGTCAGGAACAAAAGTGGAAGGACGCTTTGTCGATTCACGTCGATCCTGGACAACTCACCCCCAAATTTGGCGGGACCAAACAAATAGAATAACCGTGCAATGCAATTTTCTGAAGAAAAGTTTTTCTAAAATAAAAACCACGTCAACGAACTTTAGCTATGAAAATCAAGAATTTGATTAATATGTAAATATCATTTTTTTTGTGCAAATAAAATTTAGTAGCTCGAATTCCTACTGAGAGATATGCAATTTTTTCGTACGCATTTATTATGCCAATCTCCATCCTACAAAATCCTCCTTCATAAAAAAGTCCTTTAATTAATAGGACTAATTAAAAAAAGTCCATTAAGTGGCACAAATTGATACAATTTAGTCGGAAGATGAGAAATTACTGCGAAAAACTCACATCATAACTTTAAGTAATTTGCAAAAATTTCCTATTCACTGATTTGAGACGATCATTGGAAAAACATGTGCAAAAATTCCACTGAGGAAAAAACTTGTTTAAGGATGTGGGTCAATGGAAATTAAAAGAGTTTGCATAAGAGACAGATTGTTGTTCTCAATCTCGCTTCTTGGGAATTGACATGATAAGATTGTGTGGAAAATTCTTTTGTTGTCGTTGGAGTTCAAGTGGAAGGGCAAAGAAATGCACCCACGCCCATCATCTCCAGACTCCCCTTTCCCTCTTCTGCGAATTCTCCTTCATTTCTTGTGCGTCTGTCGAGATTAGCCTGAAACTTCATTGAAGAGCAACCGGTTTGCAAGTGCAAGGCAATGGCTTGAATCTAAATGAAATCGTACGTCAGTTTCTGTGTAACTTATTACACGTCGGATGATGTTAACAATTACTGAGGTGCATTAATTTTGTGCATATGGGAAGGCGTGCAAATGACAAATAGGAATGAAACCACTTTTTGTTCCACAAGGCAGCATGGAGGTCTGTAGGAAAGCACTATTTTCCATGGAAAAATTCAAATGACGATTCTTCTAGTGAAACCCGACGAAAATACGGCATAGCTTTACAATACAGACACAATTACGGACATCATTCTTCACAATTTTATTTCATTGCCTCCTCCAACCTTTTTTTCAGAAAAAAAATCATTTGCGTAACGACGAAATTTTCCAAGTCAGGAAATTCTGGCCATTCTATAAAGTTCTTGCCATTTACTCAATCGTTTAATTTTTGTAATTTTATTGTTTTTTGAAAATTTTTGAACAGAACTATTTCTCCAATATTCTCCATTAGATATCTAAATTATCTAAGATTTTGGGGAAATGCAGGAAATCCCGAAATATGCACAATTAATAAATATATTAAATATATTAAATTTATGCCAAAACTTTAAGAAAGAGTGTGCGATAAGTTTTGGTGTATTGTGCTTCACAATTTGCGAAAATGTGGACCCCAAAAAAACGTGTAAAAATGAAGCGGAGATTCTTTTGGATTAAATGTTTTACAACCATAAAAAATATGGAACTAAAACTTGATTTTATTCAAAAACCGTTTTAAAAATAGTTACAATTCTTTACAACCTTCACCATTTATGTAATCATTCATGTAATCACATTGTATTTACAAAGTATTGATACACTCTACTTTGAACTTTGGCGTCAACTTTTATTAGGAGTCCTCGTGACTCACCGAGAAAAAAGAAAATTTTCAAAAAAGTTTATTGGATTTCAAATCCACCGTCGATTGTCACGGAAGTCCCATTGATTCCAGAGGCTGCGGGACTGGACAAAAACATGATTGTCTGTGCAACTTCGTCTGGAGTGACCTCATGTCCTCCAGGGACTCTCTGCATGTACAAAGGGACCATGGCCTTCACAACATCTTCGGGGTAGTGACTCAAAAGGTCGGTGGGTACGACTCCGGGTCTCACACAATTGACCCGGATTTTGTGGTCAGCCAATTCAGCCGCCATTGATTTGGTCAACATTGTCAAGGCAGCCTTCGTTGAATTGTACGCGGATGCGAGCCCTGTAAGGGCTACTCTGTCAGCCTACAAACAAATCATATTTTATTCATTTCTTTCTACATCGACCAACAAAAACTGAGATGCAAGGAAAATTAATGAAAAAGACTCTAAATTCTTTTCAAGTGTTCAAATATACTCAATACAAGTTTATTAAATTAATTGTTGTAATCTTGATTGTGTCATGCAAAGGAAAGAAGGACCCTTGGCCACTTGAGAAAACACGTCAAATAAATTATAATTATGAGAAGGAGAAGAATCAAAACAAAACGTACAATGGAAGACAAGTTGACAATGGAAACATTTTCCAGACCATTTTTGATTGCTTCCTTTGCTACTACTTGACTCACATTCACCACAGCTTTATGGTTCACATTGAAAATTCTACGGCGGGAAAAACAACACCCAAAAATTCTGATTAGTGCTTTGCCCGTTTCAAACCTAATATCGTGAACAGGATTTGGGAAATTCCAATTCCATCAAACGAAAAGATTCCTTGACATTTTTCTTCATATAAAAAAAAGTAGGAAATGGATTTTTGGAAGTAAAATTTAAACAAATTTGCAAGCTTACTCATCCAGTTGATCTGAATTGATTTCTAGACAAGAATATGGTGCAGGGACTCCAGCATTATTGACTAAATGATGGATTGGTAAGACAGACTCCACGGCTTTTTGTGTCGCTTCCCAATTTCGCAAATCTACTTGACATGTCTCGACATTTGGCAATTCCTCCTTCAATTTCTGCAGACGAACTTCATTCTGACTAAGAACGATCACTTTAGCTCCCGCCTTGTAAAATTTTTCTACAATCGCTCGACCAAGTCCTGCCAAAAATAAAATCGATTTCATATTTGTATTTTAGTAGGAGATTACTTTGCAAAAATATAAATTGGCACAACGTTTTCACATTTGTATTAAGTATTGAAAAGTGGGAAAAGTTTTTAAATGTATATTTTGGATACCTCGAGCTCCACCAGTGACCAAAACTCTCCTTCCAGTAAAATCGTACGTGGGATTCATGACTCTTCTTCTTCTCTTTAATCGGGAATATATTTTGGTAAATTTTAACCAGACCAAACGACTTGCAGTTGTTCAGCGCGATGTTTCAAAAATATTTGTCACTATGAAAGACGAAAATTGGTGGCAGTGCAGTGTCCACAAAAAGAGTAAAACTTTGAAACTTTGAGAGCAGATGAAGTTGTGGCTGTATCTTTTCTTGGATTGTGCGAAATGTTGTGAATGCAGTCTGGTCAATGAGCTGCGTCCTTCTTATATACAATCACAGGCAGTAGGTACTGGCAGAGAACGTGCCTGTGTGTGTGTGTGTGTGTGTGTGGAAGCCGGCAAGAATGGGAAAACAAGTTTGATAATGGGAAGGAAGAGAGGAAACTCTGAGGAATGAGAATGACGTATAAATTTTTCCTTTCCTTCTGCAAGTCAAATATTTGGAACTGTTCCTCAGAATCATTTCTCTTTAATTGGATCTCCCCAAATAAATTCGAAAATAAAGTGGATGGGCGGGAAATAGGTTGACAAATTTTCATTTAATCTTTTGTCAGAAGACCTCATGGAAATTACGAATGTTTTCCAAGGTGAGTGAAGCTTGGATTTTATTTGTGTGTGTGACCTTATGTCGTGGATTTCTGCGACCAACTTGTGGAACTGAAGGTGGTAGAGACCTGTCTCTGCCGTCTTGGTGGAACTGTCCAAATCTTTGGGTACTCCGCACCCGAGAAAACAATGACACTCACAAATAAACACTGTCTTGACTTGCGTTCACTTTGACAACAACAATAACAGTTGACAACACAATTTCAGAACAGGATTCTTTTTTGAAAACATTATCTCAACATTATAAAAATGTTGAGTGGAAGTACCAATTCATCTCTGAGAAAATACTTTTAATGGACTGCCGCATGCATGAGAATGACAGCCTCTCATTCAGAGGTCAGAATTAAGAGGTCAAAATGCATAATTTTACAATACTCCACACACACAATTATATGCGAGAGAAGCCAGAGGACCTGGAAGAATTCCATTGATTTCATGACCCACATTCAAGTCGAATGATTGGACAATGTAGGAAAGGGTCAACAAGTGTGTGTGTGTGTGTGTGTTGTATTCGTTTCATACTCTACCTCGTTTGTCAATGACAGTGCAGAGGTTGTGCGTGCACAATGAACATGTCATGGGGTCAGATATGGAGTGTGCCATGAAACAAATGCTATGACTGGCTAAAGGTCAAAGTGTCAGGGTCAGAGAAGGACAACCGGTCACTATCCACGACACAACAGAAATACGACGACAGGCTGAAAGCCAAGGAGCCCAGGTCAGAGAAGGAACACCCGGGCACTACACACACACACAATTCTTATACGACAAATCCGTGTGGATGACCCTGGATATCAAATTCCCGGGTTGTGCCATCAAAATGCTTCACCAAAAATTCAAAGGCAGTTTCACAGTAAAGAAGTACATATAAAAAATATTCAGATTCAGATTTATTCAGTGTTTCTAAAGGTCAACTGACCCGGGCATTACCCATAACACCTACAAGAATTGGTTTTTAGTACACGCAATTTTAAACGAAGAAAAAACTATGTAAAAAGACAATGTATGTATTCGTGAGACATAGGAGGAGGAAGGAGTATACTGTGTAAACAATAAATTGCTAATTCTAAATTAACAAAGTTTGAGAAGAAGGAATCCATGTAAATACAATAGTAAAGGTAAACGTAGATAACAAAAAGTGAATAAGGATTAGTCTGATGAAAAATCCAAGATTAATTATTCATGCTCACATTCCATTAGCCTAACATTAATATTTTCAAGATCACTTTTAATTTCACTTTCAAAACTTTCTGACTAACTCTCGTATTTTTTGTAAATCTTCGGGTGTTAAACCTTGGTTGAATGGTGAGGATTGTGGCACAGGAGACATATCCCGTAATGTTTCAGGATCATTTGAGGGGTCAAAAATCTTTCCATCAACAATTAAATTTGCACCCTTAAAAAACACTTTTTTGCCGGAACTTTTGAGGAATTTTAGAGTTAGAGACAGACTTTTCTGTTTTTCCCGAATAAATTTTGGTAGGTCTTCTCGAAGCACAATTCCAGTTCCTTTGAGATTGGTAGCACTTTTGAATAATATATTTTTACCACTATTGGATTTAAGTTTCACAAGCACAGGAGGAGGGGTAGAGGATGATGACAGACACTATATTCACTTTCAGTTTTAAAACATTATTTATGATGTCTTGCACTATCATTTTTGTATTTACGTTGTCTTCTTCTTGTTGATTCACTTTAATACCATACATTACTATATTTTTAAAATTAATTTTGGCTTCCATGTTGGCTGCTTGTAGCTGGAGTTGTTTCATTTCCTTTTGGATGTTAATTAGAAGTTGGCCCTCGTGGATTTTCTTAAGCCGGTTCAGCTCCGAGTTCATCCTTACTAGTCTGATTGTTTGCTCTGTCACTTGTCGTTCCAGACGGGCAATTTTAGGGTCTTGATGGGGTGGTGTATTTGGTGATGATGATGTTGATGGTAGTGATGATAAATGGCTGTATTTTTTTTCGCAGATAGAATATTTTATTTCGCAGATAGAATTATTTTTTTCAGCAGATAGAATAAATATTTTTTTTTGCAGATAAAATATTTTATTTAGCAGATAAAAAATGTTATTTCGCAGATAGTTAAATTTTTGGCAAATACGATCACTACAATTAGTAATTGTAGGCCGGGAGACACATTTAAGGAACCAGTGTTCGTTGAGCACCAACTCCACAAAAAGAGACAAATTCTGTCGGTGTCAAATCGTCACACACACAACTTTTCACAAACATTTCTTCCCAAAAGTTTGTTCACAGAGACAATTCATCACATCATCATCGTAGCAATTATGAATGCATTAAATATGTGTGCTTTCTCAGTTCACTCTCATTGTGTGTGTGACACCTTGGAGTTTTTGACACCTTTCTTTAATTTACATTTGAATTACCTGATCCATTAGAACATTTAAACTTGAAATTCATTTACTAAAAAATGGACAATTAACATTTGCCATGATAATTTCTATGTGTATGTTTTGAGTGATTCAGAATTATGTAATTAGATTTTTAAAAAAGATTTTTAAAAATGTTTGACAACATTGTACATGAAATCTTCAGAATTACATTTTTAAAAAATTTTCCTCCTACACACATAAAAGGGAAGCAAATTTTTTTAAATTTCAATTTAAGGAGAATATTTTTTATTGTAGCTTTCTATCAGTTGGCCCATATTGGATAAGTCGGTCGGACCGACTCGGTCCTTTACTAACTTTAGCTTTTTCCCCTTCTGAGTATTAGGAACCTGAAGGATTTCAAAGGGACTTTTTATAAATTTCGTCACAGAGCTATGCCTATATCCACTTGTGGATTCAGCTTCAAATTTACAATTCAAAGTCCAATGTAACTACAGTTGGACTGCCACACAAACCTTTTCTATTTTGGTTAGAAGGAAACCCACAAATTCGATTTATTTGTGTGGAAGGGCAGGGCTGGCTTCCTCTCCTGCCAGATTGTTTTATTACATTTGAACTTTGTTGATGATTTAGAGTGAAAATGCACTGAAAACTGAAAAAATGGAATGTGAATTGGAACGAAACCCATATAGTATATTATTATTCTTAATTCACTATATTTAGCATTAAAAGCATTATTATTGTTATTAAGTTTTTATTGTAATTATTGATTGGTTGAACATTTGCCAAAAATTTAACTATCTGCGAAATAAAATTTTTTATCTGCTAAATAAAATATTCTATCTGCGAAAAAAAATATTTATTCTATCTGCTGAAAAAAATATTTCTATCTGCGAAATAAAATATTCTATCTGCGAAATAAAATATTTCCTGAAGGATATTGTACAAAAGTTTTGTACATTTCTCGAAAAGGTCTGGCGTTGAGGGTTGTGTAGATTCCTCGATGGATATTCTCAATTGTTTCATATCCCTAACAAATTCAGAGACCAACTGAAGGCAGTAGTAATTACATTTGTTCGCAACCAAAACTTTTTTGTGAGATACCGAAGAAATTCTTTTGAGCAAATCTTTTTCATTTTTGATGGCTGGAATCCAATGGAGTGGAAATTGAGTTATTTCATATTTTTCTTCATACATAGACCTCATCTTTTGACTCAGAGCTTTAGTAGTGAGATTTGTACTGTCAATTCTTTTGGTTCTGTTCCGTTTGGTGAATTTTTCGTTTAGTCCAATCACCTCTTGCTGGATGGAGGGTGACAAAGCGTCTAGTTTTATGACCATCCTGGTAAGTTCATAAAAAAGATGTTCATATTATTATTGCGGTTTGTATGACTACTATTACACTTCTTATAAAATTATCAAAGTACTATTATACAGAACAGTATTTAAAATACGTTTAAAGTTACTTGGATTCAGATAGAACGTTGAGTGACGTCAGATGAAAGTCTTCAGGTCGGAAACGGCGCCAGAAGAATGAAATAAATTTACTCAATCCATGATTGTACATTTCGATAAGAAACATTTGTTCAACTTGGATCGACCGGTTGATCACTTCCGAGTTTTATTTAATTTTCTGTAATTTTATTAATGACAAGTACTCAACAATGACAAGTGAAAATGTAGGAGTATTATAAGTTTTAAAGTTTTAACCTCGGCGTCCGTGACTGCCAAACCTAGAAAATGGGAAATAAGAGAAAGATTGAAGACTCATAGTCATGATTCGTGAGTGTCATATCAAAAAGAGTTGACTGTACCCAAGAGAAGGTTCATGAGGATAACGACGACAATAATGACAAAAAGAAGATGCATCCATTGACGGGAATGAGTTGGACGCTGACAGTCGTTTCTCAGAATTAAAAAGATCTGCCCACATCAAAAATGATAAAACCTTAATTTTTATTCTGAGATTGAGTAATTCATTACAAGACCTTTGACCCTTACCATCGTAATTCAATTCGCCGGTCATCATGGACACAATTCTGAAGCAAGCGGATGGAAAGGAACCGAGGCTCCTGCAAAAGTCCAGTTTGTAGAAAGAGGGACTCAAGGGATTCTCATCATGGATTGAACAAAGAACAACTAGCACAGCCAAATCGATTTTTCGACGGGAAATAGCTACAGTCGTCAACTTGAGACTTCGCCGTCGTCTAATTTTGGATAGACAAAGTGTAGTAGCACAAATTTCAAACCCTTCTATAATAAACATTACGATTAAGGTCAGCTCAGTCATCCAGGCAAGGTTCTTCGATACTGAATAAGACAAATTGACAAGAGTTTCATTCGTTTGACTCAAATGATTTGAACGCACTCCTCATAGCAAAAGAGACAGGGGTAAAAAAAGGCGAGAGGGAAACACAAATTTCTTTTTACAAAAAAGGATCCAAATCTTACATGGTTCGATTTCCTGTTCCATCATAGGAGCTGAACTTTCCCAATCTCCCAAAAGATATTCGTAGAGGTTACGACTTGGTCTCAGGATTTTCGTTTCCGTTTCATTCATGTTCATCTCAAGTTTTACAGACTCGAAAGGATTGGACACAATAAAAACTTGGACCAGGAATAATGTGTGAAGGGCATGACAAATAATCTGGAAAATTCAGTTACAGTCTTTACGTTTGGCATGGCATTTGGCATTATGGCGGGAAATCGTGAGTGTATACCTGGAGAAAGAAAACAGTTTAAACAACTGAGTACAAAAATATTTTAAGAAATTACGTAGATGGAGGTGAAGAAGAAAACTGGACCAAGAACTTTTTTCCATTTTTCATCTAAAAATGCTCGTACAAGAACGTGGGACAATATTTTCTTTGAGGACTCTTCCAAGTCGTTGAATACCTATCAGCGATCAAGGAAAGCGAGACACATCAATCAAAACGAGACTAAATATGAAAAATCACGACAAAAAGGCTCTACGATATTCTTACAGTTCGCTGCTAGAATTTGCGCTGTTAGCCTCGCGCCACACACAGGATTGAATTAATCAATGATTTAAAATCATGAATCTAGCCAATAATTGCTTGACGAATACAGTTTTCATTCAGTTGATTAAATTTGATGAATTTAATTCATGCTGTATGCAAACTGGAGCGCCGTATGGGCCAATAGCTCAAATTCTAGCAGAAAATTGAAAGAATATCGTAGGACCCTTTTGTTGTGAATTCACACAAATAGTGAAAAATGTAGGGTTCAAGTACCATGCTAGCTAGAAGCTGTGTTTCAATCCTGTCATCTGGCTTTTGATCCTTAAGATTTTTGACATCTTTACTCCTTTGTCCCATTACAATCCTTGTCAAACCATTCAAGCCATCATAAAAGATCCTTCAAAGACCATATCAAACAATGTATGATTTTGTCTAGTGAATTACGTCATATCCAAACTAATCTCAACATCTCCCTTCCCTTTTGTAGTAAAAGCGGTTGTGGGTGGAATGTAGTCATCCAGGATGGAACACAGAACTTCTGGTACAACTTCAGCCATTGTTTCCAATGACGATTCATTGTCATGATCCCTGTGGAAAAGGTGAAAAGTCAAATTTTAATCTGGATGGATGTTACATGTGAAATTCACATTGTGAATAGAAGTAGATGTAAAAACTCACTTTAGTAGAATATCAGCTTTCTTCTCGTACAAAAACATGCCGATATCTTTTGATCCTTCATAGGATGCCCAATGTAAAGGTGTACTGTCATACCTATCCCCAATATTCAAGAAATCCTGGAGTGTTCTAATTTCCAAGAAATCTACCTGGTCCCTCCTCTTTTTGAAACAATCCGAACAAATATTGAAATATTCTATGCGAGGCGGGATGGAGGATCCCACGTCCGATTGTACGAGCAGTTCTACGAGTTGTATGAACAAAGAAAGGAAATTTGTCCCGACGTTTCCTGTAATTTTGTGTATTTCAAAAAATGTAGGAATGGACGTACGTCAATCTCCTTTTGTATTGGTGTGTTGATTTTAGAGGTAAATGAGGATTCTTACGGTTGATACAGGCAATGTGTAATGGAAGGTCTGTACATCTTGAGTTGAGTGACTCCATCCAGTTGAGCAACATTTGTAATGAAGTTAATTGCCCAAAAGATTGCATGAGGCATCGTTCATCACTCACTCCAGCAGCATAGCGCAGCCTATGGTAAGGTTCACGGATCCGCAATACTAGAAATATAATTTTGCTGTAGAAAGTCACGTGGCTATACAAAACTTTTTGAAAAAATTCGAACAAGAAAGAGAGGGAGTAAACAATTACATGAATCCTTCTCTTCTGTTTCCTCCACTTGAGTTTGGGCTAAACCAGCCACATTTCCGGAAACATTTTTGAGCCCAAAACCTCCTGTGCACAGTCAGAAGATTCAAATCAATATAATATATTTAATCAAGATAAAATTATTATCTTGTAGGTTCAACGGTCCATAGTAATCTGCCCTGAAGATCTCAACTTCTTACACGACTTGTTACACAAGATTGAAATTGTTGAGCAAAATTGGATGAATACAAAGTTGGATAAGGTCAAACCTCGAATTGAGATTTCATTAAATATTTTGATGAGGTCATCTGTGTCGTCACATTTCTTCTTTCTATGGTCATGATACAAACCAGTGTGAACGCGTCGTAGCTGTTGAGTTGAGATATTGTATAGAAACTCAAACAAGGCTTCATGTTGCCATTTGGGTAGGGTCAAAAATTCCTACGACAAAAAAGGTCATAGTTTATGACCTTCCTTCTCATTTACTCATATGAACGGAAGTAGGTCACCGACGGCGGCAATAAAAAAAGATAAACAAAAAGCCAGAGGATGAAGTCTGCTTGAAACGCCTTAAAATTTTTTCCACATTTAAGAAAATTAACTGCAAAATTCTCGCGTGAAAAAAAAAATTCGAGTGTGGCAGGACGAACGAATTTTTTAAAAAAAATATTTTGCTCATATTTTGAGGGTCTTCCTATTTCTATCCTCCGTCTATCCTCTATCCTCTGAAGAAAAATCTATCCTCCCATTTAAAATCTATCCTCCTAACGATTGTATGGTCGAATCCATATTCTATCATCGAAAAT
>WJFB01002327.1:0-20285 GCA_009870185.1 Pygmarrhopalites habei
TTATATTATAATGTTTAATGTGTCAGGCTAGTTGATCTATCAGGAGTCCTGGGTAAGGATAGAGTTCAGAACCAGACAATTCATTTAGTGCCAAATTTACAACCCCTATACGTTGGTGATTTAACTGGTCGAGTTGGTTCAGTACCTGTGGAAGGGTGGGACTTTGTGTTCCTTGACACAGTCGAGAAACGATTTACAACGATTACTCAGAATGTAAGTTTTGTCAAGCCACAGTACCATGTGTTATGTACAGAAAAATTATGATATACTGTTATTTTCATTTTTAGTTCCCCCAAATCAATCTCGCTCCGTGGAGACGTTGGGCAACGAACATGAGGAATAGTAATGTCAAGTTAAGTTGTATCCTGATTCCAAATTTAATCGGTTTTGTATTCCACCATCCCATTATGGTAAACCTGCAACAACTCGCTCCTGCGACAATGCCACCAATTCAACCGAACCCAAATTGGTATTAACTAGTGTCATGTAATTAATCAAAATGCATTTTTGCATATAATTAATTTTGTAATGATATACATGATCGTTAAATTATGCATCACTGACAATTAACAACGAAACAAATTGCCGTAATATATTTCTTATGCAAGATTAACTATGTATAACACTGACCTCAACTACTTTGTGTGTCAATTAAATATTACTCGTTTCCGAACGAAGTATTGAAAGGAAAACAACAAAACAATTACGTCATTTCCAGAGATTGTGGGGTCATACTCACCAGCCGCAATACAAAGGGATCTTTGGAACTGGTATTGAAGGATGTGAGAAACAAAGTATCTTCAAAGATTGAAATAAAATTAGTTTACATCCTTTCATAATTAAAATTTAACATGGGAGATTATTTTAATGTTCAATACCTGATGTAGGGAACGTTTGCAGGGACATGATATTTACTACCAGCATCGAAATCAGTGGATTTTCGTGTGACTGGTGGACGAAGACCCTGGTAGTTGTTCCTGATCATTTTAAAAATGAACATAAACTTTTTTATTCATTTTACAATTAAAAAGTGACTAATCTGTTGGCTCACCTCAATTTCCAGTAATGACAGTTGTATTCTTCTGGTTTGACCTTGCCACTGAATATGTCCCATCTAAATTGGTCCAGTGTCAGGGCAAAAGGAACGAAAGCTACTTTGTCCAGTGCTTGAGAATACAAATAATTGATGTTAAATGGTAAATCATCTTCAAATTTCTCCAAGAGTCCAATCTTCTTCAAATGTTTTGGGGTTGACACGGACAAAGCCACAAGGTCACCGATTGCTTCATGGAATCCTGGATTGGCTCCTTCACGGAATGAAATGGGCTAGAAAGTTGAAAAGAAAAATATTTAAAATTTAGTAAAAACCACATTTAAATTGTATTTAAATTGTTAAAGTGACAAAGATGAATTGTACCTGATCTTTGTACTCCATGAAATAAACGACATGACCCATTTCGTGATGAACGACAATGAGGTCATTCATCTTTACTTCTGTGCACTGCTTAATCCTGAAAATAATTTTGAAAAATTAGAAAATGGCTTATGAGAATTAATAATATGTTCAATATTTATTAAACGATACCTAAAATCTTTTCCGTCACAAAAGTCCCACGCTGAGGCATGACACACGATTTCACGATCTGATGGTTTTTCAATAATCGATTTGACCCAAAAGTCGTCTGTCATCTAGTCAACATATTTTAAGCAGTTGAACACTATCTGCATCTATTTGCTGACTCTGAATGCTTTGTTCATTTTTTACCTTTGTTAAATTGACTGAGACAAAGAATTTCTCGGATTCCTTAAACATTTGCAGGACAGTGTAATTCTGTTCAAACAAGAAACGTTAGTTCAGTTGTCATCAATGACATCAACTAGTTTGATTTAATTTCAACGGACCTTGTCAACCATTGCCTTGGACACATCCACACTCGGTTTGTCCGGGAAGGGAGTAGTGAAGGACAATATGTGACCCCAGTTCTGACCCCACATGTTGCCTGTGTTACATAGTAATAATTAGTAATAATATAGATTCCCTAATAAATAAAATTTAAATCCTCCAAGCAGTGGACGGCATTGTGCCTACAAAACGTATCGTGAACGTAAATTGAAAAAATTCGTTTACTGAAAAACAGTAGGAAAACTTTACACAGAGACATTTATTAATTTCTTGATCGTGTTACCTAATAAATGGGCAGGGATGGAATCTTGTTTGGAGATTCGATTTGCTCCGTATTGTTTCCTCAGTTGTCTTCTCACGTAAGCATGGAGTTGTTCATAAAGTGGACGAACTTGTTCCCATAATTTGTACACATCCTCCTGGAAAGTGGGAGAGTCGTAAGCTTGAAGCCACAATTCAGTTCCATCCTTGAAACCTGTGTCAGTGTCATACTTTAATTGACATTTAGTTCACAATATTTAAAATACCATGTATGTATGTATGTATGTATAAAGTGACATACCATTCATGCCAGCAGCTTCGTT
The DNA here is from genome assembly GCA_009870185.1 of Pygmarrhopalites habei. Classification (NCBI taxonomy): domain Eukaryota; kingdom Metazoa; phylum Arthropoda; class Collembola; order Symphypleona; family Arrhopalitidae; genus Pygmarrhopalites; species Pygmarrhopalites habei. Next base: position 2,488 of record WJFB01002327.1, read on the forward strand.
GACGAGTTCAACATAGCTTGGGTACAGGTCACGAATCTTATTCCCTGACACTTCTCTCCATTGTAACCAGACATGTTGAAGCTCTTTAAGACATTCATAAATCAATTAGTTAATTGATCCATTTACAACTTGGTTCAATAGGAATTCCCAAAAAAAAGTGTTTACCTTCATAGTCTCGACTTGTTTGTAAAATGTTGGACAAATCTGCATTTAAATTGTTCATAAATTATTAAAAATATGTAAAAGTCTTTTACTAAAAGAGGTTACAAATCATAGTTAATTATTGTGTTCAACTTTACCAGGTTCTAAACTGAGATCACATGTGGTGGAGTCATTGTAACGACATACTTTTCCTTTACTGTAAATTGCTTCCATTTCTTTTACAATTTTGGTGTACTATAATGATATGTGATCAAATTATTAAAGTGATTAAACAGAAAAATAAAATGTCCAATCATATTTTAAGCAGTACATTTTCCAGTTTTTCCATAGGAAGGGCATCCGTTCCAAGAACTGAGAGAGCCTTGAACTGTCGGCGAATGTAAGGGTCAATGAAATTTTTCCAAGGGAATGTGATGACCTTTTTCCACAAAGCTTTACGCTTGGTGGCGTAGGCGAGCGAGGCTTGTACCTAAAACAGACCATTACACAACAACAATGTAATACATTTAGATTGGGAGATGTGTTTCATTTGCATAATCCTCGTTTAGAGGAAGAACGTGCTGTAGAATTTATTACTACATGTCAAATCACATCGGACAATCAAACAATTTATGTGCACACTCATCATAATCACCTGATGATCTAAACAAGATTTCCCTTCACCCCCCATCATCTCCTTCTTCTTTTGATCAATAAACTCCCGTGTCCATTGACCCTCTCTCTTTAAACTTGAGGTTCACTAAACTGTGAACAACAAGACTAGCTAATAATATAAAGTCATAGTGGGTCTTCCAAAAGTCAACAACAATGAGAGAGAGAGAGAGAGAGAGAGACACACACACACACAGAGGAGGGGATTGCCAAAGGCTAACTGGGCATTGACATTCTACCGTCGTTTTAAAAGGCCGTTGTTGTTGTACTTGTAAACCATAAGTTTTATTTTTAGCAACATACTCCCTCCTTCACTTTCAATTTCAGTTAACTGTGATTTTACGAATGACCTTCAGGGGAGCAAAATTAACATGTCTATTTTATGTGACCAAAATGAAGTACACAAAAACTGCTGTAACTCAGTGTACCTATTTAGGCTATTCCATTTTGCAGCATAGATTGACATTTTCGAAGGTGATGACAATGAAATGTTTTGCAATATTATATAAAACCGATTGTGCATTTTCCTGGTCATTCATACAAGTAAATGGGATTTAATTAATTGGTAAATTTAGTACTCACAGACGCTTGTTGATTGGCCTCCGTGATATCAGATGCAAATTTCCAGTCTGCAGTCACTAGAGTATTACAATCGGCTGATTGTTGTGCCTCATTCTCTGCAAGAAATTTGACTGCTCTCATTTCAGTTTCCGCTGGAGTTTCCAATGGAAGTGGAGCTTCTTCATCTTTCTACACAGTTTTTCAAACAAATTATGTTTTATACATAAACAACACTAAATTAGTCTCTAGGAATTCACCACTACTTTTAATATGGACTAATGACCAGAATTACATATTTTTCGAATAAAAATTTTGTCAAATTCCTTACCGTCACAAGATTGACAACTCTTGGTGGTGGGAATGTAGTTTTTTCTTCAGTCTCTTGAGTGAATATCGTGGGGGATGTGACCAGGACAAAAAAGAGGAATTGGAATTTCCCCATCCTTTTGACAAAATTGACTACACACACCAAATGATAAAATATTTTGAGAGATCCTTCAGCCGAATGGTTGTTGGGGTGTGTGCGTGTAAATAATTATAATGATGAACAGGTGATGAGTGCATTGGCTGAAAGTGCAGACTGAGGAGGGAGTTGGGAAGACTGAATCTTTTTATATCTTTCTTCTTAACTGTAGTTGGAGTTATACTTGTGCCATCAATTTTGCTCCAAGCAAAAATCCTCTTCTTGTTAACCTTCTTGCAGAAAAGAAAACTTCACCATACACAACTCGACTTTCAACTTGGTAGAGGTTTAAAGTCAAATCATTAAAATGATTTTTTTTATTTCAACCCCAACTGAGTCACAACAACAAACACAAACTTTATCTTTCTTCACTCTTCAACCTAACAACAGACAATGTGTGTTGGTGTGACTGACAATCTGTTGATTACTATCATTATTTCTTACAATCCCTTTTGTTACTCTCATAAAAGTCCACGGTCCAGTCACTCTCATTAAATCCGTCTTTTTATAAATAGTACACACATTCGCTCATTGTCCAGCCAACTACTTACTTATACACATATGTCTACTGTACTGCTTAAAAGACAGTCAGTTACACCTGGATTGTCTCGAAAAATCAAAAGCAGACTTTAATTACTGGAAAATTCCTTCCATACAGCACAAACACAATTTTTATGTCAATACTGAAGTTTTTACGTCGTGTTTCTGTCAGAGCTTAAATGAGTGATTAGTTAATCACAGAATGATTGTGTGTGATTTTTAATTATGGCATGAATATTCATAGTTTATATAGTGAGATATTTGTTGTGATGATGAGCTTTATTTAATTGAATTCAGGCGATTTTTATTATGTCCCATAAACACATTCGCATCAATGACGAAATAAGACGCAGCTTTAGAATAGTGACTGCGTTGACAAATATAACGATGGGATTATTTCTACCTATGCAGTAGTTCCCTAATTGACATTGAGAATTGTAGGGGTGAGTGCTTATTTTTGTATGCATAAATTTTTAATTTGATCATGGATGTTTGCACTCAAATTCTTCAGTTTTTGGTTGTCATTTGTTCATTGTTCAAAACACCTGATAAACTTAAGACAAGATATACTCTGTATTTTTAAATTCATTCAAAAAAGACCCAAATGTGGAATCAGTATGTTGAGTGTGATTTAATTTTGTCATTGACTACACACTGGCTATGACTATATATTAACTACACCAGTAAGTAAAGTGATGACTGATAATTAGTGTAGAAAAAAACAAAGGAAAACTTGTTTATTCTCACATGCTAAATGGAGAGAGAGAGACAAGGTAGTTGGCTACCTGTATGTACTATTCACACACACATCATGAGCTTGATAAAATTGTACACACACATCTATATTCATAGGAGATATTATTCTGATTTACCTATTACGTGGCTGGATGTAATATAGTATGGAGGTAACTAGAAGAGGAGAGTAAAGTCTTTTTTTAAGGAGATTCATTAAATGATAAGTTCCATGCATTAACAGGATAATCATCTGAGAGTTAAAAAGAAGGAAATTCAAGGTAGATCTCTCTGGCTGCATAATACAAAATTACTATCATTCCAAATAATTTTGTACGCTTTTTGTCCACCCTCCTTCAATCCAAATATGAAGAGTCCTAGACTAGTAAAAATACATTTTGAAGTGAGTCTCATTTTTGCACTTTGTTGTCTCACTTCCATCATCATCTCTCAACATCAAGGTACATATTTTGTTACAAAATAATTTCCCCTCATCCACTCGTGTCAAGTTTTTGTATTTAATATTCGGGATTATTTAATATTGTGACAAAGAGGAACAAGCTTGCAGAACGTCCAATGGGAAAATTGGATACTGTATAAATTTGAAATCTCAAATTAAATTTTGTCCTAAACTCCACTCTTGGCTACAAAGTGGGAATGTGTCTGACTGGGAGAAAATCCGTCTGGCCTTCTGTGCCAAGAACATTACTCAAGATCAATCCAGAGTACTTACTCCACATTTTCACCATGTAATTATTTTTAAAGCACATTCTCTCACAAAGATCACATGTCTGTATTTTACTTAGGTATGTTGTCCACAAGATTTGTACGAAGAAACCCCGTCCAGTAGAAATGATCCACTTTCTTCAGAACCCGACTATTCAAAACATCCGAATTTCAAACTATTACCCCATGATTTAAAATGTGGTTACGGTGGGACAGGGATGAGGATAATAGGAGGAGAGATTGCTCAACCCGGAGATTTCCCTTGGATGGCAAGAATCGCACTTTCAAAAGGGAACAGACAGGGTCAACCTTCCTTTGGTTGTAGTGGGACCATCATCAATCAAAGGTCTGCTGTCCTTTCTCAAATTTGGGGATTAAAATTGTTGGAAATTTTTGTTCTCAAATTTATATTGTAGATACATTCTGACAGCTGCTCATTGTCTTCACCCAGTTCTGTCGGGTACTCATAATTTGTAAGCTAATTAAATTGACACAAAATTATGAATTTTAGCTCTTCTTTTTTGAAAAATCGTGATGCAAATTACAGGTCAGTCATTCGACTTGCTGAGACGGATGAAAAAGTGAATCCTGAGTCAATCACTATAGAATCTGGCTACGTCCTGGCCACAAGTCCCTACCTGGATTATTCTCATGAAGATTTTATTGTCCATCCAAATTACACAGAGTCAGACGGAAAACAACATGATATTGCCCTGATACGTCTCAACAGAGAGATCAATATCACGAGTAATTTCTTACATCATGGAGTTTGACCATTCAGATTAAGTGGATTTATTGTGATTTTTTTTAATCGAGTCCAGGTTTCACCCAACCAGTGTGTCTTCCATTTGTCAACGAATATTATGTGGAGAATAGTCTGAGTGACGACAAAATTTTGAGGAAAAATGTAACTGTCTGTGGATGGGGAAAGACGAGTAGCTGTGAGTCAAATTAATTAATCTCAATTTAGTTTTCTTGTTCATTTAATATTTTTCAAATCTATTTATGTATTAGCTGCTCAGGAAGGAAGCTCTGTTTTGCAGTATGTGAAAGTCCTCATCCAGTCTAATATCCTCTGTAGGATAATTTATCAGTATTCTCACAACATCTCTGACACTCAGGTTTTACACTCATCAACTATTTTTCTAATTATTGTCTAATCATTTTATGGTTGATATGAATTGTTCTTATTTTTGCCCCCATTAGATTTGTGCGGGCGGAAGGAAAGGTCAAAGTAGCTGTGCTGGTGACAGGTCAGTTCCAATAAAAAATGTCCCTTTTCTATATTTAAATTTGAAATTGATGTGTGTACATTAAAATCTAGTGGAGGACCCCTGACGAAATTAGCTAGTCCAGATAACCCACATACAAAGTCTATCAGACACTTCCAAATTGTAAGATTACTAAAAGATAGTGACAATCTATAAAGTTATATTGTGAAATGAATTCGGATATAATTTATTTTGAAGGGTATTGTGTCCTTTGGCAAGGCCGAGTGTGCTGGAGCTGACGAACCCGTTGTTTACACGAGGATACGAAGCTACTTGACATGGATCCTCGATAATATTAGAGAATAGCTCAATTAATCATGGCAGTCTTTTTTATGCATTCAGTTCCTATATTCCCCGTCCCGTTATGTAGTTTAAAAAAATAAATCACACAAATTAGTGTACAAAGTCAAATGTAATTTTTTATGAATCACAATCATCCAGGGTAAAATTGAGTTAAATTATTTTCTGTACAAATCCACATCAATCATAGACAGAGAGAGAGTGAAAGTGTGTGCGTAAAGGATACGAATGCCTCCAAAAAGGGTACATTTCTATTGAATTTCAAGTGTATCACAGTTTTCAGTGTATTTCTCCAGGTTTAGGGTCAAAGCTGATCTTTAATCCACTGGAACGAGATCAAAACACAATCAAATTATTGAATTGGGAATTAATTTTCTAATCGACAAACAGGAATCAATATTTTATCTACTCACTTGTAAATATTTTCCTACATTACTGTACACACCCGGATAACCCGGCTCAGCACATCGAATTCCTTCAAAAGTCATCAATAAATTAGAATTGAATTTAAGGAAAATAATGAAAGAATGTCAGATTAGTACCCCATGACACGACTCCAATACTGTACCATCGATCCCTCATTTGATGTTGCAGGGGTCCACCTATTATGTAGGCATTTTAATTTTATCAAATGAGTCAGAAGTTAGTCACTGAAAAATCATTGAAAAATTATTCATCTGCATACCAGAGTCCCCTTGACACGAATCTCGACCTCCAGACCGAACACCAGCACAGAGATTAGTGTCCTACAAATTTTAATTAATTATTTAAAGTGAGAAATCACTTGTGGCTGTAAAACTTATAGAAATACTGACCTCGATGCGTTGAGTGTATGCTTCCCTGCAGTCTTCCAGGTTCCAGACTGGAACAATGACTTCCATGAGGACAGAACTGACCGGTCCTCCGTAGTATATTGTACCGAAACCTGCAGAGTTAAATCACACTGATAAAGACTACACTACGAACTGTATAGCAATTAGAATTTAATTGAAACCTGTAACAATTCCAACTTGATTAGTGAAATCAAGATCTGAGGGTGGGAGACAAATGTGACGAATCTTGCTGTTGAAGTAAGCTGACTCGGTCAACTTGACAATGGCAATGTCATTCTGATAGTTATACCTGAATACATCATTTCAAAACTTATTAAAATGTCAAAAAATATTTGCTATCGAGTTATGCTATGTATTTTTGTACCGATTGTAATCTTTGTGCATTTTGATAAATTCCACATCAAAATCCCGGGCCATGGAGTCATTCAGTCTGTCAAAGTCGTACTCTCCGAGTCTTATCTTCACGTCTGCTGGTGAGAAACTGGCAAGTGGCATTGAATTATTTTGCATCCTTTAAAATAAAATGTATTTACATTCCCACACTCACCCATCAACACAGTGGGAAGCTGTTAACACATGGAATTCGGAAATCAAAACACCTCCACAGTACTGACCACTCCTGGCTTCCCTACAAAAATTGACAGCCCAACATTATTAAAAAATATTTTAACAAATTTAAAATGACAATTCAGAGGAAAACTGACCCAGCACCATCGGCCCTGAGAAGTGCGGCCATCCAAGGCCAGGCTTTTGGATCCGCAACGCGTCCACCAACAATTCTTGGAATCTGTTTCTCACTCACTCCACACTGTCTTGCTGAAGGAATGATCTCAATCTCAGGTCGAGGTCTGCGGGATGGCCGAAGAGTTGGAGGAAGTCGAGGAGGAGTTGTTGTTCGAGTTGGTGGTAGTGATGGTCTTTCTCCTCCACCATCCTCTTCCGGACAACACACTCCCACATAAGTATTTTGAATGACACAGGCATACTGGAGAAAAGCATAAAAGTCTGTGCGGAAAGTGTCTTGGACACAATATTGAATGTGACGACAATATCCTCGCTGATTTAAAGGAGTCCGACAATTTGAGAATCTCTCGTTTGACTAGAAACGAAAATAATTTTCTCATTATTCATAGAAATGGTAAAATGAAATAGTGACAATAGTTAATGATCTTACTGGTTCATCTGCAAGAAAGTAAAATCGACTCTCCCCATTTTCCCCGGGCAATTGGATTCCAGTTCCATTGTAATACTGAGAGTCCCATTGAACTCCCAATCCATTTGGTCCTGTTGGTGGACACTTTTTGTTCCGATCTGGACGACAAGGTTTCGTCACTTGGTTTCGATTCGCAGGATTTGTTGTAGAGGCAGGATTTGACCCATCACCGTTTACACGGAGGTCAAGAACGTTCAAACCTAGTAGTCCTAAATTAACGCCTTGGTCGTTTTTTGGAGCTTTTGTTGTTGCTACACAATTAATCGAATGATTTTAATTAAACTGGTTGTTGGCTTTAATATAACTAACAGAATAAATTAGACTGGTACCTCCGAGATTGAGGAGTCCACCCACACCACCGAGTAAACCTTGAGCTGGAATTTATTTAATAACTGGGATTTTAATGATTTAATTAGCAGACAAACGGTTTCAAATTTATTTTGGAATACAGGAAAAGAGGATGATGTTACCTTCAGTACTGAGGACCAAGTAGAGAACAAAGGGAACTGCGTACAAAATTGCACATTGCATTTCAAAATGTGTGTGGATGGGATAAATTGATTTTGAGTGAGAGTGTTATTTGACTATGACTGGGATGTCTTGATCTTGAAAAACGTGGAGATTGTCCTTTGAGGAAAGAACTATCATCACACATGCATCATGTTCTCGACAACAACAACAACCTACAATGTTAATTACTACCCAATGAATACCACTACACTACTAACAACTTACGTCTTTGAGTGTTTGTCTGATCAACTTGTTTCTCTGTGCAAAATCAAATTAATTTAAATCAAAGTGAGATGTACGTACGAGAAGGTACCTGTCAATCTTTCCACTCACACACACAGACTCTCTCTCTCTCTTCACAGTGTGTTTCGTCAAGTTGAATGCCAATTTTTATTCAGGATCCTTATACAATGTGTGGTGCAAGGTGAATCTCGTTCAGCAAGTTTTTACACTTAATTCACCATTACGTCACACTCAACTGACTTTGGATTTTAATATTACCCACAGACACACACACTCTCACTCTCTCCCTTCATTAAGACTTGGAGTAACAAGGAAAGGTGAGTTAATTTAGCTTCTCCAAGAATCTGTCACTGGATGACACAGACTTCAAATTCCCATTAAACCAATTATAAAATGTTCCATTCCCATTCCAAAACCCAGTTTTTGTCATGCTTCCAAATGTGTGTATTATTATTTAGAAAAAACGACAATTTTAATGATAGACGCTTTTATTCAATTTTTTAGCAGTAATTTTGTATTACAGGCAATTTTCCAGTTGGTGTTAGCCAATCTCACGATGAGAAGAATGGCTAAAAGTAACCACCATTAGAACAGCTGGGAAAGTATCTTCCACATGTCGGATGACAACAGGGACCAGACTCTGCTCGACTGCAACTGCCCGCATTGGACACTGGACCACATACCCTTGCACAAGGGTCGTAATGGGGATTCGGGTAGTTACAAGGACCTGTAATTTTAAGGGAACCATTTTAGACTTTTTATTGATTTTTGAAAAACATTCTGTACACGGACATACTTGCTCGACAACGAAGACTGGCACATTTTGGTGGACACCCGGGTGTCATACAACCCGCAGGAGCCTTCATGGGAAGATCTGATGGTGAACAAAATGGTGGGAGGAGTGGGGGACAATAGGAACATCTCGTTGGAGCTGAGCATGGGACTACGTAGCCTGGAGTTGGGCAACAATTCTGGACAACAATTTTAAAAAACAATCGAATTCATTGATCATTTAAACAGTGAATTAATTTTAAATTGATTGAAAATGTGTGTTTTTACCCCACAGCAATTCATTTTCTTTATGAAAGTATTGGATATCTTCACTTGGAATTTTGATAATGTAATTTCGAATAATTTACAATTTGATGTGATTTAGTACAAGTGATGTTCACTGTTGGACAATTTAATTCGGAATGACTTACTCCATGAGAGAAAGACTTTAATTGTCAATGCCACGCACAAGTGGTAGCCATTAGAGACTCGGGACATAATTTAATTTTTTACATTGTCATCCAAAAAATTAGATGTACTCTGTCTAGCATTCAGAATAAGTTATGGATGTAATGAATTTTCAGTGAGATGCTTTTTTAATATTTGTCATTGCAACAAGAGACGTACAAATCACAACAGTCACAACAACAGTTATCAAAGCAGCATCTCGGTTTNGCTTTTTTAATATTTGTCATTGCAACAAGAGACGTACAAATCACAACAGTCACAACAACAGTTATCAAAGCAGCATCTCGGTTTCCCACAAACAGCAGAATAAATATTATTGTATCCTCTCCCGTACAGTCCACTCGTTGTGAATCTCAAATGATAATGCCGTTTTTCCTTACAACTATCGTACACTTTTCTGGATGGCCAACCAACATATTTCTTCATCTCTGGTTCCGGCTCATTTTCAATTTGACCACAACAGTCAACAATACAGGAATTATCAATCCTGACAGAGCAATCATTGGATTTTTGAGTCTGGTCAGAGAAATCACAGAGATTCTCATTACGCCAATCAAATGGAGGGGGTCTTGAGAGACATTTTTTCTTTTTGTCTTTACAATTTAGACCCTTATCCTCATTGTTGCAGTCCCCTTGATTCTCATTACATGAATTCCAAAGGTCATGCTTGAATCCTGTACAAGTTGTGATGGGTAGTTGACGACTACAGTAATTATTACTATTACTACAGTCTGTCACGTATTTGTAATTTTTGTTTCCTGGACATGGACACTGCCTTGGTCTTGGTCCCTTTTCTGGACACCAGTCGCACTCGGGGAGTCCGCACACCTACACACAATTACATTTAAATAAAGTGCATGACAATCACTGATTAAAATTTTGACTGAATTATTCTTACTGAATTTTTGAAGCATCTTCTCGTCTTTGCACTCTTTATGCACATCTTTTAGATAGTCTCAAAGAATTTTGATTCGGAATGGTTTATACTTTGGAAATTTTGATTTTCCTACAGTTGAATGAATTTAATTGATCTATTGAATAGAAATTGAGAATTTTAACTGTCTTCTTTTTAAAGAATAAAGAAAGGTGCGTGTGGTCTAAACGACCCTATGCCCTGTTAATATTTAATTGCAGTTGAATGAAAGGGAAAGCAAAACCAGGGTAACTCTGACACAAAATTTTGGTTTAATTTTTTTCTCATAATTTTGATGAAAAGTGTTTTACGTCCACACTGTAATTTAGTTTAAACTAAGATTTAGAATGTTTGGACTGGTCACTGGGATGGTCCTCCTTGGACAAAAATCGGTTGGAAGGCCGGGACTGGAAGGAGTGGCGGTTTCGGACAGCAAGGTCTAAAAAGATTTGATCATTAAATAGTGATTGTATCTCTTGATTAAATTTTTCCACTCACCGATTGCATGGCCGACATGGAGGAGGCATACATCTTGGTGGTACTTTACATGGTTGACAACAACATGGAGGAGAACAGGCACCAGGCGGGTGACGTCGTGGATTATATGCTCCAGGTCGACAACAAGGAGGAGGGGCTATGCCTATATTGTACATTCATAAATGAGCATTTTGTGAAATCGACAAAATATTTTCGAGATAGATGTTAAATCATACATGGAGGACACCAGCAACTCGGAGGTGTGTCACACTTTTGAGGGCAACATGGTCTCGGTCTGTAGTCAGTGGATGGTCGACAATCACAGCAAGGGGGTGACAATGGTATGTCTTCTGGAGGCCGGAACCGACAACAACATCCGCCATTCCTTGGTTGACCCAATGCCTAGGGTCATGTATGAGTCACTAATTAGTTTCTCTTAAGAATTTTTTGAAAAGAATTTACCTAGAATTTAAAAACTAACCATTGGCATGCATGGAGGAAGGAAGCAACCGCAACTACATCCACAGGCCATTTTAATTTAACTGGATTGATTAGTGAGAGAGAAAACCCGAATTTATTGTCACTAATTAAATTTTGAAATCCAATTCCACTGTCGAGTCGGCTAATTGAGTACAATTGCAACTGCAGGAGGATGCTAAAAAAAATTTTGATTGATATTTCATTTCACCCTTTCTGTCTGACTCCTCCATGACAACCGAAAAAAATGTGCATTTGATTAAAATAGCAAGAATTTATTGAATCATTTTTAATTTCGACAACACATGGAAGCCTGAGGCGGTGCACAGGGACAACATTGAGGTTGACATTGAACAGGAGAAGGAACACAAGCACAAAGGGTCCCTGGACACAAACACCCTGGAGTACATGGACAAACTCTTGTGATGGCTGTTTGGGGTAAAGCACGATGTTCTTGTGGACAACAACAGCAACACCTCCGCTTTCTTCGTCTCTTCTTTCTACACGGACTAGGACAAGGAGGAGGAATACAAGGGTCTGGAGGGCAACAGGGGTCACAACATGGCGCTGGTGACCTTGGAGGGCAACAGCCAAAATTATTATTATTATTTGGACAACAACAACATGGACGCGATTTTCTCGGCGGGCAACAAGGCGGGGGCCTGGGCGGGCAACAAGGGGGTGGACAGCATGGGGAACAACAACGGTCCATTCTGGGACAACAAACTGGAGGAGGACAAGGGGAACAACATCTTGACCTTCTTGGCCTACAACACCGAGGTTTGCAGCACCTACAATTTAAAATCATGAATTAATATCTGGGAGTTAATTTGGATTCGGATTTTGGAAGGCTATCAGAAACCTGGGTGGACAGGGAGGTGGGCAGCATGGAATTGGACATGGCTGTGTCAAAGAAAAAACAAAGGTCAAACAAGTTTATGATGGAGACTTTACACACAATTTTGAAAACTTACAGGTGGACAACATGGACTACAGCACCGGTCAATTTTTGGACAACAGATTGGAGATGAGCAAGGAGAACAACATCGACGCTTTCTCGGGCAGCATGGAGGCGGGCTACGTAAATATTTCTCGGTTAATAAATCAGTGAAAATTATTTTAGCTTGCATAACTTGGGAGAAAGTGTCTTACCAGCAAAGTTTAGGACAGCAAGGCGGTGGACAGCAAGGCTTGGGACAGCAAGGTGGTGGACAACAAACGGGCTTTGGACAGCATCTAATCCACATTAACAATTTGTAACGATTTTTATAAACTAAAAAAGGGTCAAAAGTATTTTTTCTACCTCGGTGGACAACAGGGTGGGGTGGGTGCACACACAAAAGAACAAGGTGAACAACTACGAGTAGCTTTACAGGGTCTCGGGCAAGGGCTACATGACCGACTACAGGCCATTTGACATGGTGAACAAGAACGACATTCTCGGGGTGGATTTGGACAACACATGGGTTTGCAGCATCTAGTTGGGCATCGAGGAGGACAAGGAGGTGGGTCACAACATGTCGCTCGATTTGGTGGTGGCACAGGGCAAGGTCCAGGACAGCATGAAACTGGCCTACAGGGTACAGGAGGAGGACAGCAAGGTCTTGGACATGGGCTATAAATTAGATTACATCAATAAATTGTCATCAAAATTCAAAAATGGTCAAGTAAAAAATGGTACTGACCAGCAAGGGGGTGGACAGGGACAAGGACAATAAACTGGTCCACATCCCACATTACACGAGGGTGTTTGAAAGGTCTGCCAGACTGTGACCCTAGTTGGAGTACAGGGTCGACAAGGAGAACCTGAGTCAGACAAAATTTCAATATAATCACAGGTTAAAAAATAAGAAGAGTGATATTTCAAAACTTACAACATGGAGACACACACTGCTTTCGAACACAAACAGTGAGAGGCATGACACAGTAATTATGTTCAGCAAAATTTTGCAGGTCATCTTTTGAGAGTGACCAAAGATCAGACAATTTCTTCGTCTTCTCCTTGATCTGACCTTTGGATGCGAAACTGTAAATAAATTTTGGAGTGAACATTTTTCGACTTTGTCGACCAGTAGGTGTTTTTTGTCGTCGTTTCTTCGTCCCCGTCATACTTAACATTGAGTGGGTCATTTTTCCAAGTTCATCATAATACTGAGTATCATTGGGATTTGTGTGGATGGAGAGGAGAGGTCCACTTTGAGTTTTTGATCCGACTCTTCTTCTCCCTCTGTTCCTCACGAGTGGTTCCATGATTAAGTGACTGGTCTGTCTTGAGAGAGTTTTCCGGGGTGACAGTAATTCCACAATATCAAAGTAGTCATCCTCCACAACATTCAAGAATGGAACTTGTTCACTTTGACAAGCGTCGTCACAAAAATTTTGAGCCACTCCAGAATTGACATCATTTGAAGGGGTCAATAGTAAGTTACAGCTACATCCTTTGTTTTCATACTTTTTGATAAAATTTACGACCGTTTCAGACTGTCTCTCTTCCTTTCCATAATCTTCATGTTCACTCAAATGTTGATCATTCAAATTGAAGTTGACTTTTGGCTTCACTTGACTTCTTGCCAATGACTCTAATTTTCCTCTCAACTGTTCACAAAAGTTATGATCAATCTTATGCTGCATTACTTTCCTCCTTTCATGTGGATGACTTGGTTTGTTAGATGAAATTGATTTTAAATTGGTGATTTTTTCATTTATACTCAGTGTACAGTTTTTATTTGTTAAATATTCCTCATCCTCCTCTCTCCTCATCATCGTCCTTGAACGGTCCTCTTTAAATGATTTTGTGAGGATGGATTTGGGTGATGCAATATCATAATTGAGATCATGATCCACTACAACATTATAATTATTAAAAAGTCTGTCATTATTTTCTGACTTGTCCAAGGAAGGGGTCATTTTACAAGAGTCCCAATTTGATTTCTCTGAATTTTGAACAGTCCGTCGTTGTTTAAAAGTTTTGAATTTTTCTGCATCCTCCTTTCTCCGAGTTCCAGGACGGTGTTTACTATAACATGATTTTCCAAGTCCAAAGTACATAGTTCCTTTTCGAGGGGCACTTTTGGCTGTTCTTGGGATAGGAGCAGGGGTCTCATCCTGACTCCCTCTGGGCCACTGTGAAATCCCAGAGTAGTAGAAACTGCAATTGTTGAAGGATGTGGGGATCTCAGTTTGTGGGAAATTTGGCCGTAATCCGGCGGATGCAATTTGTCTTCCGAGACCCGGGATGGCTGTTGACTGACGCTGTGGTACACGAATGATTGTGGTTCCTCTGGGCCCATCAATTTCATTGCTAAAGTAAGGTGGAGGTGGGTAATTTGGAAATTGAGGTGGGTAGTAAGGTGGATTTCCAGGGTTGAATGCTGTATGTGGAGGAGGTGGATGTAGTTTTGTTGACTGGTAAAAAGGAGAGGAGAGAGGAGGAAAATTTAATTTTGAAGAATTAAAGTGAGGAGGCGGCTGAGGGATGGGTAATTTTGACGCCGTTTGTCCATTAGGAGGATAGGAGTAGCCATTTGACTGGAATTTTGACAATGTTGGCTGATGATATGCGAATTGAGATTGGTTCATTTCCCTACTCAAATTCCTCAAATTTAGGATTTAATTGTGTTCAATTTTGAATCAAACTAATTAAAATCACAAAATTTTGAACTCCATTTGTCAATCAAATTTATTACGGCAAAAGGAGAAAGTCGTAGGGCCTTTCACTTTCTAAGGCCTTGGACTTAGGCTCTACAATCAAGTCTTGTCATAATTTGGATTCCCTCATATAACTCGAGACTACAAAATTGAGACTCAAAATTTAATTAAAATTCAAAATTTCTGCAAAATTCCAAGATGAAACCCCATTAAATCAAATTCAGTGCAATCAAATGTAATTTAGACACACAAAAGGATGCGGGAGCGGAAATCCTCGAGAACATGGTGAGATAATTTTCAAAAATTTCCTTCAGGAATCATTTTATTTGTCTCTTCTAACTTCTTTCTCCCCTTCTCTCTTTTCGAGACAGTAAAGGATGCCCGCAGACAATTGTGACGAGACGACTGTCCGGAAGTTTGTCATCTGTCTCCCTCCAAACCCGTCCAATAATTGTTGTCACACAACTTGCCCTTGTGACCCCTGCTCTCCACCACCATGCAGTCCATGCAGAAGAAGGAAACGGAAACGTCCCGTGAGATATTTTATCCAACCTGTTGAACCAGGAGAAATTGGCAATGCCTACGTAGACTTGAGATGTCCAGCCCCCATCTGTACCACAATTGGCCCACAGAGTGGATGTTCCACTCCAAATAGCTACACAGGCAACAACAATTGTTCACCAGGAATTTGTGGTTTGTTTTCTCCAGTTTGTTGTCGTTCAGGTTGCTACACTCCACAATTGACTGAAGACCCTTGCTTTGCCACTCTCTTCAACTATTCCCAAACAACTCCATGTAGGTCTCCGTGTCCTCGACCACCTCCCACTTGTTGTCCTTCTTGGTGTAGGTCACCACCACCTCCCCGATCCCGTTCACCCTCACTCGTACGATGTAGGAGACGTAGAACCCCACCACCAAGGCCTCCTGCCCCTATGAGGCCCCCTTTTGTAAGTCCTCCTACTCCACCTTCACCATCCTGTGTACCCTGTTGCATTCATCCACCCTGTCCACCAGGAACTCAAAAACAACCACCACCTTGGAGTAGGGTCAAAAAACCACCTTGTTGTCCAGAAAATAATGGAAACCCTCCACCACCCTCATCCAGAACTCCACCCAATCGACCCATGGTCCCAGGTCAACCTTGGCCACCGCCTCGGGGACAAAATTTCCCACCTCCCTTTGGTCCTCCTCCTAATCCTCAAAATCCTGGACGATATCCCCCACCCGGACCACCCGGAGTGCAATATCCTCCACCCGGTTACCAGACTGGTGTACCACCACCAAATAATCCAAACAATCCTTATGGACCTCCAGGTTCCTATGGTCCACCTGGAAAGCCTCAATTCGCTCCTCCTCCCCTCCTCCCAGATGACGAGGATGATGATGATGAACCCCCTGATTCTTATGACGAGTATGAGTATGGTGTACCGCCATTGCCTCCTCGCAGACCACCCTCCAAGAATTATCCTCCAAATCCTCCCAGAGGGTACGTGTCACCACCACCACCTGATGACCCTTGGTATGAAAATGAACCACCTCCTCAACAACCATTCGTAATCCCCCCACCTTACCAACCCCTAATTCCTCGACCTGAGATGCCCACACAATGTGACTCTTGTCCACCTCCTCCAGTGTGTGTTCAGTGTGTACAGTGTGTACCCTGTCCAAAGAAGAAAATACGAAGGCCACCAAAAATCCACAATTTTATTTTCCCTCCATGTCGGTACAATTGTTGTTGCTTCAAGGAGGATGAGTGTTGCAACTACAAACCCCCTCCAAAACAAATTCAATGCTGTTCGTGCTGTAACATTTGAATCCCGCTTACCACTGTGCAAAATTGATTGTGTCACACTGAAACTTTCTTCACTAAATTAATTTGAATGGTGAAACGAGTAATTGTTTGAATGGTTCAAAATGAAACTACACTAAAATACATAATCATATTGCACAATCAGCATCAAATAATAATATTGAACTGAGTCCAAAATAGACTTTGATTGTCCTGAAAAATTGAACACGTTGTAATATTTTGTATTCACAAAGATGTTTACTTATAATCCTTAGAGGTAGTATGGCATGAGCTCTCTTTGTCAGTCACACTTGGAGTTGCTTAGCAACAATTTGGTTTTAATAATAGAATGGACACATGGCTAAAATTACCCCACTGCCTTCCTTACACAACAAAATTTCCCATCTTACATCATCAACCTTTTAAAAATATTTATCTGGATGGACTTAATTTCCAAACTCAATCACATGGAGTGGAAATTGAATAATTTGACAGGGGACTTGAAAAACCACGATACGAGCACCACAATATAATCCAAGGTTTTATAATTCCAGATGGATTTTAAAGTTCAATTAGCTACCAATTATTTCAATGGTATTTGGATTCCCCCGTCTGTTATGGGTTTAGCATTAAATAATGGTATTCTCCATCACACTAGGGGAGAATGTCAACGGCCCTGGGTCTGACAAAACAATCACATCAAAATCCCCCAACGAAACATGGATTGAGATTTTCAAGTGGTACACCACGATACCCAGTAGCATAGTTGGGCATATCCACTTTCCAGCACCTCCACTTGGTTATACCTTGTTTCTCACGTGTTATTAGTGATTCCCAATTTTACTCTGGGATTTCCAATTCACCAATATCATATCATTTGATTCAATTGTAAATCCCACCTTGAAGATAAAATCAATCAATTTAAAAAAATTAGTGATGTTGAATTGTATACACTGACCAAGGTGTGCTCAAGTGCCACTTGTATTCTCATCTGAAAAAAACAAATAATCCGATGTGTACTTGTTGTCAACAGTTGACCATGTGCTTGAC
>WJFB01002328.1:0-20264 GCA_009870185.1 Pygmarrhopalites habei
GACAGTGTAAATTCAGAAACTGATTTCAGTATGAGAATATGTGATTTTTTTAAGTCCCAGAAATGAAAAATTGCAGGAAAAATAAAATTCCCAAAATTTTCGTGTTTTTGAGGGGGAGCATTGCGGTTGGCACGGTATCTTTTTTTTTTCTAAACGCACAACTTTTCTTATTTTCATCCCACCGTGGACTGTCAGCCGCCGCCGCCGACAAATTTTCGTCGGCTCCGGAGTCTGTTTAAAATTGATTACTCCGTTCCACATGATTTAATGGAATTTAAAACAAAAGCTCTGAATTAATTTTGAGGTATTTGGATTCTTGAAAAATTCTCTGATTGCACAAATCCGAACCATTATTTAACAGTGAATTTGAGTAATCTCTCAAATTAAACCACTTAGCACAATTATAAAACTGTGGGGTGTCCACAATTTGTCGTTCTCTCGTTGGGGCTACTAATTATCAAATTCCTCATGTAATTTTCCTGTCGACGTGCGACACACGCACTTTTTTAAGAGGGAGAGGGGGAGAGTGTAAAAAATTGCTGAAAAAAGAGAGCCATTGTACACGATATCACCAAAAAAACCTGCCCTAAATAATTATGACAAAGAAAGAAGTCACACTGTGTGTGTCTTCAGAGAGAGAATTTGTTACCCTCCTGAGTGGTCATCGTGTGCAATCTCTGTCATACTTTAATTATATGGATGATTCAAAATCTCTGAAACTTTTGCTACGACTTTTACAATGACTTGGGAGGATTACGGAATGAGGAGCAGCCAATATTGTATTTTTTGATATTTATCAAATAAAATATTGAATTACGTAAATACTCCAAAATTACAAAAAAATTCATCAAAAATTTTGTAACATGTTTTTTGTGAAATGTGTTGGATGACAGTTGAACAACACACGAAAGACGAAGGAGTCCACATTTTTTTGAGTCACTCTTTTTGTGTACACAGAATCAAATAAGGAAACTGATTATTACTTACAGACTGTTACAGTAAAACTAGATCAACTTTATGACATTTCAAATTTTATAGTGTCATTGGTCATGGCGTCACCATTCTTCTTCTCCATCTGCAAAAACTTGCAGCAATTTAAGGTTCGTAAAAATGTGGAAGGGATCAAGGGAGAATTTTAACTGACTTGAAAATCGAGTACAAAACAAATAAAGGAGAATGACGGTCGACCATAATTATTGTCATTTTTTATTACTAGTTTCATCGCAAATACAACATGTCTTTCTACATCTCTCAACAAATAACAATAAATGGGAGGCCGTATTTGAAATTTAATTCCAATTCCTTTGGATGTATTGACAAATCCATGGTTAATCCCATTGACTCACAAAAGAGAGCACAGTCGACTCTTCGTGTAAAATCTCTCCACTTCAATCTCTCTCTCTCTCTGTAGTCTAAAACTGTTTCAAAAGAAGTTTCCCCTCTTCCACAATTCTTTCGTCCAAACACATTTAAATGAAGGAACTTTTTTACGAGACACTCATCTGAGTCAGCCACCCTGTTGAGCTACACAAAATCTCATCACAGCAAACTGTTGCATTTCGTGCCCTCCTCAATCAATTCCATTCATACATTTCTGTCACGACATTTCCCCACACAATTAGCTCGGGAGGGAAACTTATCCGGAAATTTAAATCTGTCCGGGAATATTTCTGGAAACATTCCCTCCAACATTTCGCCTTTCAATCCTTTCCCAATTGATTTTTAAAAAATTCTAAATGGACAGATAAGAGAGGAATTTTTTTAAATAAAGCTCGAAGCTTCGTCATTTGTAATTTCGATTTATTAAAATATTTTTTAAAACATTACCCGGGTTAAAATCCATTCACACAGAATTTTTCTGTGACAGAATTTGTCATTATTTTTCCATAGAAAAATGGTCTTCTGAGAAAGAAAAGACAAAGGAATTTAAATGAAGCTATTTAATTTAGTACAAATAATGACTCTGAGTCATTGACTTATCATTAATTGCTAAATGAGATTACCACGAAAACACACACAAAGTCTGACTCAGAGTTTGTTATAAATTAAAAAATTAAATGTGGATTAATCCGGGGACTCCAATTTCCACTTTATAATTACAGTGTGTGTGTGTGTCAGTGGGACACAATTTTTGTGGATGAGGCTCATCTGATGAGGGCATGAATGGAAGTGGAAGGGTCATAGTTGACGATGATAATGGAAAAGATTCTCCATTCCCCTTATGCCATCCAGGCTACAACAAACACACACACACATGAGGGACGGGGATAAGTGGCCAAAGGGAAAAATTGTGCGGGTCGAGTTTAATGAGGAAGTTGTCATTACACAGACTCCTATCCCATCACACACACACTACATACTACATGCATATGGGACAAGACACGACTATTTCTACACACAAAGGATCGGAGATACATAACATGTGAAGAATAGAAAAAAACGCTGTGTGTGTGAAGATTCGTAGAGAGAGAGAGAGAGAGAGTTGATGTCATGGAGTGGGCAAACATCCTGTCACCACAATCCTCTTTAATTATTAATACTCGATAATTCTTGTCATCCACACACACACACAACACAACCAAATTCTTTCACACTCTTTCGTGTTAAGGAGATGGAAATATGTCTACCTTCCCAATTAACTCGGAAATACACCCTCCTTCTCTCTCTTGTGTGTGTGTGTCTGTCTGGGTTTGTGTGTATGAGTTACGGAGGGAAGAAAGACGACAAATGCATTTTGACCATCCTTGGCCAAGGCTACATCTCTTATCCTTTCCTCACTTTCCTTTTCGTTTTTTCTTATTACACACACACGCGCTAACACTCGGAGAGAGAGACTCTCTTCTGCTTTTTAAAAGATGTTCATCTCAAAGATACACGAAAAGCCGGTCCTGCCCACGCAAAATTCCTTTTTATTCCACAGTTCCTTCATCCCTCATTCTTTACTGCGTGTGTGCGCCTGCTGTCCTTCCAGGCCCTTTTCTCTCTTTTTCTACTCCTAACATCCAGCATTTCTCCAGCTAAGCTAACAAGCAGTCAAAATATTTTACATTTTTTCCATACAGAATTCAATTCACTTTGAAATTTCTTCAAGTGAAAATTCTTCCAACTTTTTCTTCTCTTGCGACTTTAACTTAAATGTTAGTCATCGCCATATTTTAGAAAAAAACATTTTCCCCCTCAACTTTCAAGCTAAATTGCAAACAAATTTTTCTGATTAGACTAATGACTATTCAAACATTTAATTGGGATTAAAAAGTTGAGATTTGCAAAGCAGAGACGGCGCCATTCGTCACTCAATTTTTGTACCGACCATTGTACAAAAATCGGCTCCTGTTCTCTCCTTTCTGTACTACCAACTTCCAACTCTTTTTTGAGATTTGATCTTTGAATCCCACAGTTTGTTGTGTGTGTGTTGTCTGTCCCACAGTTTTGACTGTATCTGTGTGTGTGTTTGTGTGTGTGGAGGATGAGGATGGGCGTTATACTGAATTATATTGCATGGACCAACGGCTTCAAAATAAAATATAAAAAAACCCCTCACTCTATGTAGCCGTTTGGAAAGTGTACAAAGAGAGAGAGAGAGGAAATGTCCAGACACACACACACATGTGTGTGTGTACAAGGGATACACTTGTATTAACTTGTATTTAAAATTTCAATTTTTTTGTGTCTCAAACTTCTTTCTAAGGACTTTTACTTTTTCCCACTTTTCCAGTCGCTCATCCTTCAACATTTTCTGTGTGTGTGTGCCTGTCTTTCTCTCTCTCTCTTCATGACAATGGAATGGAGACATGGAGTTTTGGATTGGATAAATGAGGCGGAGCAAATTAGTTGTTAATTACGAGAGAGAGAGAGAGAGAAGGCAGAAATTTGTACAGAAAAATCCTGGACTTTTCATTCAAGCCTCACTCTCACCCTCACAAACACACACACTCACATACAGAGGAAATAAGAGAAGTAGAGACGGGGCTAAACCAAATAACAATTGGCAGGCCGGATTCACGTTGAACTGAACAGCGTAAAAAGGGGGAACAAGTATGCACTATACTGTGTGTGTGTGTTTCATCAGACAAATTTGGGGGTATAAACCCTGGAGCACAGCTGGACTGTACACTACCTACGTACATTTCTCTTTCTCTCTCTCTCTCTCCGTATAGCTATGCAACATGTACTATTCCGTTGTTTTGAACCCTCTCCCTCTCACTCTCGTGTGTGTGTGTGTGGATCCAGTGACTGAATGTTGGCTCCATCAGTCACACTCACAACCCCCACCAACACACAACTACACACACGCTCATAATTTTTGTGTACAAACTTTTTCGTTTTTTTCAAAAAGGGGTTTTTTCTAAAATAAAAAATCTGAGGTCAAAATGGTGACCAGTAGGATGGAGCCGCCGGATGTCCACTGGAAAAGGAAAAAGTGACCCCACTGACCTCAAAAATTATTTTCCTAAAATAATGAAGCAATTTTCATTTATTGGACATGGCCAAAAGCCGACGACTCCACACGAACCGCGGGTCACCATGACAACGACAACGACACCAGTCATTCTAGGGTCACTGGACAAGTGGAGTCCACTTGACCCTACATTTCTCCGTCGTCCCAATAGTGTCAATTGTGGAGTCATTTCACTGAGAGGTCAAGGAGGATCAACTTGAAGCAATAAAAATTGTGCCGCTAAATTTTATTAGGAGAAAGCAAAGTGTGTTCAAAAAAGAGAAAGTTTTTAATTAAAATTTTCATAAAGTGAAAAGTGCCTTCATTCTTTTCCCTCTGGTGAAAAGTTCCGGTGAAAGTGAAATACTTGACAACAGTTTAGTTGGTAGTTCAACTACTTGAACACACCCACACACACACACCGACGCATAGTGTAGTGGATTTTTGAAATTTCGAAAAAGTGACAATGACAATGAGGACAGAAATTGAAGGAGGAGGACGAGGAGATTTGTTGAGAGTTGACAAATGTGGTCGAGTGTTTCCTCTGGTTCTGCTCCTCCTCCTCGGTTTTTCACCGTCATGGGCCGGTCCGGATGTCGGTGGGGGTGGAGGTGACAATCACCTGAGTGGTCGTCATAGCAATAGTAACAATAATGTAGTGAACAGACTGGACTCTCATCATCATCACAATGGAGTCAACAATATGGTCCATGTTGTGCAGAGTCCACACAATAATTTAATCAGTAAAGGGAATGGAGGGATGGGAGGAGGAGGAGGACTTGGGAAGGAAGGGGGCCTTATACCCCTCAACCTCACTTTTCTTAATGAGTTGGACACTTTGTGTCCACAATTTTGCACGGAACAAGCTCAGGTGAGTTGTCGAACTCTCCACTAAAATTTGATTGTACCATTTTTAAATATCCCTCCCAAAATCCAAAAGATTTTTGCACAGATTTTGACCTCTGGTCATCCAATCAGATTTTAGAATGAACAGACCGGAAATGAGAATGGGGAATTGGCTCATAATAAACATTAGGCCCCTTACTTCAAACACACACACACACACACAAAGAGAGAAAGAGAGAGAGAGAGAGGAAATAGTTGTGTTGTTGTGTCCAAAATACACAATAGAGAGAGAAGGACACTTCAATTATGTGTAGCATCAACATCCTCCTGTATTTCTCTCTCTTTGTGTGTGTGTGTGTGTGTTTGCACTCATTCTCGCTCATTTATTCTCGTCTCTTTCTCTACGCAGAGTACGAACAGAAAAAAAAATTGAAGTACATCCCAACACAGTTACAATTTATAAATATTTTGTGTAATTTTTCTACTTCTTTCCACACACACACACACAAATGGGGGTGTACAGCAACAGCAAAAGTTGATAGGGAAGGAGAGGGGCATTTAGTGATCTCGTGCACAAAAAGAGGGGAATCAAAAAAATTGTGATAAGAGTCACTACAGGGAAAGAGAGAGAGAGAGTAGGAACACAGCAAAAAGGAGATAGAGAAAAAAGGAGAGGTCAGGGGTCAATGTTGACGATATCTTTCTGTAGAGTCACATTCCATGTCCCACATCCATTTCCAACTTTACTCATGCCACCAAAGCTTGTACAGTACAGCACAATGTGTGTGTGTACAAAAAGAGAGAAATTGGGAAATACCGTCAAACTACGAAAAATAGTCGCAGTCGCAAGTCGGTAAAAATGGATCAGCTGTGAGTAGAATTAACTGATAAATTATGCAACAGAGTTTGCAATTTTTCATGTATTTTCTCTCTCTTTCTCTCTCTTCATCTGCAGGCACGTATTATTTTGTACTACATTGTCCAGCGAAGCTACCTGTTTTTTAAAACTGGATTTTGTCCAGCCAATTGAGAGATGAGAATTTGTGGCCGCTGTTCAATTGACACATTCTCCATGTTTAATTCCATGTAAATGCCCCTCATCTGGTGACATTCACTTGATACTCTCTCTCTCCGTGTGTATGTGTGTGTGAAGTGGCTATGCATTTGGTTGCTGACGTAAATTATGACCACCAACACACACACACACACTCACACTCTCCTCCGCAGATTCATTGGCCAAGCTTTTCCATTTGTTCGCGTCTCGTGACATGAGACTGGGATTAGAAACACACACACACAGTCACACACACACAGAGAAACATAGTGAGAGAGAGAGAGCAGGTTGGAATTAGAGAATCAAAATAGAAAATACAAAGATGAGGGGAGGGTTCACAATGACTAGAAAAAGAGAGGAGGGGGTTTAGTTCGTGTCCACGGATTTCCGTTCTCCTTTATTCATTTTTTTTGTAACGTCTGTACACAGTACAGCAGTGTGTGTGCCTGTGTGTGTGTGTGTTTACCTTCCCCCACTCTTCCTTCGTGGTGTAGCTTCCATTTTATTGACACACACAGTCATACTCACACTCTCTTTCTGTGTGTGGATACCTTACACAATTTTTCAATGGAAAACACAAAGACGACACACACAGGATGAGAGGGATGAGGTCTTCTCAAAATTTCTTGGCATTCTCTCTCTCTGTCTCTCTCTCTGCGTGTGTGTGTGACTTGTCAGCCCTTTTAGTCATAAAAATTCACTTGATTTTCCCAATGCTACAATGAAATCCAAATCTGTTGGGTGTACAACACAAACACAGTGACAATACACACTACACTACACTACAGTGAGAGTGTGTGTGTGTTGGCCGTTTCCAGAATGAGAATTGTGATGAATGAACGTGTGTGTGACTCTTCTCTTGGAAAAAGAGGATGAATGTCGGGGGAAAATTGGGATTGTAGATTTTGAGAACTCATGGCCATCTCAGATGCACACACACAGAGAGAAAGTGTGTGCCTGTGAGAGAGAGAGAAAAAAAAGGAAGAAAATGAGGATTTACGATTTGACAAAGAAAACAGGGACAGAATAATCATAAAGCTGATTAACTTTATTAGTGTCATCTTTTAACTCTGTTTTTTCCTCACCTGAGGATTCCTCCCTGTAACTGACATTTTTACAATAATTGTTATTCTAAGCTGGGCAAAGTGGGGCTTAGACATGCGTCACCCAAATTGTTTCCCATTGTGTTCCAAAAATCACAGACTTTTGTCACAAACTATTTTTCTTCTATCTTTCTCACCTACGGCTGTACACAAAGCACGACGATCATCATAAATCAATATTTCGGATTTACAGTCGAGACATTGGAAAGATGCGTGTGTCTTCTGCGGAGATGAGGATGCGATGTGGACACACAACGGCAAGAAAAACAGGAGGGCCTGTCACAGGATTTAGGAAAAAATTATTTTTACTGATCAGGGATTTTTGAATTTTCCCCCAAAGAAGCATTTGTGAAATCAGAAAAATTTATCGTGATTCTGGAGAGAGAATAGCTGAAGGAAAAAATCCAGATTTATTCTAATCCTCATCCCGACTCTGCCGACAGAATCCCCCGGCTTTGATTCCCCATTGTTCAGTGCGTTTGAGAGTAAAGTGCGTAAAGAGAGAGAGAGGAAGAGAGAGAGAGAGCAGGACGTACTTCCGATTCTACCGTCTCGCCTCAACCTCTGCTCTAATAAGCAAGACAGTGTCTGTGTGTGTGTGTGTAGTATGAGGGTTGAGCATTGCGTGTTTCCTTGGACAAGGCATGGAGTTTAGGTGGAGACCATTCTCCCATCCCACATCCACACACACACACACCTACTGTATGTAGGCACACAGGATTTTCTACCAAATATTTTCATCAATGAATCCACCATTTAATTCTCCATGATTTTTACTCAGGAAACAACAGGAGGGTGTGTGTGTGTGTAGAGTAATGTTGCTCATCATGCTACGCGTTCAGAAGTTGGGATTTGGGAGGGTGGAGGGAGAAAAAGCGGAAATTTTTTGAAAAAAGTATGACTGAAGCCTCTCTCTCTTCTTCTCTCTCATTGAGGGGTGAAACAAAAGGGAATACTGTAATGTGGTGTGTGTGTGTGTGATGGAGTAAAAGTGTGGTTAAAGTGTAGAAACATTTAGAAGAGGGTAGAGCACAAGCTTAACGTCTGTTGTTTTGTTGTGTGCCTCTGTACGACGGAGTTCCGCTCCATTGCTCAAAGACCAGGATAAAAAAAGAGGAAAACACACACACACTCTCTCTTTCTCTCTCAGGGAATGCAGGGGGAGAGTGTAACAGGTGGCATATGAGAGATTTGAGAGACTACGGCCCATTCATTCTACTTTTGGTTTTTCTTGGCAAATATTCACCTTCCAAGACGAAGAGGAGGATGAAGAGAGTAGAGGACAGCCCCTAATTTCCTCCACACACACAATTTTTCCGTTTCCCGCCTTCCGCCGGATGATCCTCATAATTTTTGTCTTCATAATGTACATACTTGCATAAAGGACAAAGAGAGGACCTGCTGGATATTATCATATTAATAAGTTGGGGTTGAGGGACTCCGAAAAGGAAATCCCAAAAATATATGAGGGTGTGTGTGTGCGTGTGTGTGGAGGGGGACAGGTTGTACAATGTACATGTATTTCCCTTTGTGATTTCGGGAGTTCTCCTGGCTGGCTTACTGGCTGACACGTTATTTGAAACAAATCAAAGAAAATTGCTTTAAAGAGTGCAGAAATGCAAGTAGCAAAAAAATGTGACAATTTTCATAAAGAAATTCGCATATGTCAAAAACTGTGTAACAAAAATGCAATTTTATTGAGAGCAATGCCAATAGAAATGAGGATGATCGAGAAGGAGGAGAAGATATGAAATTTGCATTGTGTGGCAAAAAAACCCCCGCAGAAGAATTTTGCGATAAAAATGGAATGGAGTGTAAGCAGGAACAGGAAAGTTTTTATTTAGAATTGAGAGAAATTGTATAGCAAAAAATAAATTGAGGCGCAGTTTACAATATTTTATTTTTAGTTGGCATTTTCCAGCTTCCCTTTGTGTGTATGTGTTTCTCTCTCTCGATTTCATACAGACACACAAAACATACACAGAAATTGAATACTCTCCTCCCTCTCTTTCTCCCTTGCACTCTCGACATTGTTCTCATATTTTTTTCCATTTTTTGCAATAATCTGAAATTTCCATCTTGCACATCTCTGCAATCCTAGCCACCATGGACTTTGGCAATTGCGCAATTTTTTTAACCTTCACCGCCATCATAAACCATTTAAATACTCTAAATTGTATTAATTAGTAATTAAATCTTTTGGCGCATATGACGTACACACACGTACTCTCTTTTTTCCACCATTTACACACAACTTCCCTCAAGCCGCCTTTCGTGGGTACTTGAACCACTTAAAAAGAGGAAACGAAGGATTTTGATGGAGTAAGAAGATTAAAAAAATTTTCATTCAATTTCCTTCCGTTTTCTCTGTTCTTTCCCACGCAATCATTTTTTTCTCCACGAAATTTTGAATGAAATTAAAATCTTAGGCTTTTTCCAGGGATGGTTGTGAACTGGAGCTTTCATAGGATTTGACCTTTTTCCAAGAAAACAGATTAGGGAGGGTGGGCCGCACATACACACACACACACCACTACGCACGTACACACAGTATGTGTGGTAGAAAAAGGATTTGGTGTCCTTAAAATAATGTTTGCCTCAAAGACACCCACACACACACACAGTGCATACTGAGACACACACACTTACGGTGATAAGATCCCGAAAGTGGGGAGGGGGCAGATTGTGTGGCCTTTTTTTGGCGTTAAAAAATACTGTCCAGATAACCTCGTCAGGGAAAAACGGGACTGGAAGGCTACGGCTGTGAGCTCTAATCCAGGCTGCTCCTTTCAACCTCATCTGCTTCGTGTCAGAAAATTTAACTGGAATTTGGATTCCCTTCTCCCCTTTATGTTCTCATGCCCTACATAAGGCCATAAGGGTGTGTGTGCCTGTGTAATGCCTGTGTGTAGGAGAGGGGGACTGAGTGTGTGTGTGTGAGAAAAAAAGAGAGTGGATTAGAGGGAAAGAGTTGAGTGGTCCAGATTTCTTATTTTTCCATGAATTGTGAATTGTATCAATACATTCTGCTCCAGAGAGAGAGAGAGAGGATTGAGTACATTCTTCTGTTGTGGTGTGTGTGTGTGTTGTATGGTCCAGGTTTTGAGACGAATGAATTAAAAAGTCCATTTATCCCTTTTCCATGTTTCTGTCAAGGATTCAAAGGGAGGGGAATGAATGGAAAGTTTGTTTCAATCTTTTTGTAATATGCAGATGTAAAGTTCCATAATTTTTTTTCAAAGTCCCTCTCCTCTTTTGGGGTCAAGTTAGGGTGGCCATCAAAGTCTCAGTTTTAATCTCCAATTGGGAGATTCTTCAATTTTCAATGAATTGATGGAGAAAAAATGTAGAAGGGAAACGAAATGTCAAATGGGAATGTATGGGAAAATTTTTGGTTCCATTCATTTTTTGGGCAGTCAATTAAATCAATGATTGTGTGTGTGTGTGTGTGTGTCAGTACAATTTTTAATGGCTACAGTATCAATCGAAAATCAAATTCGGATGTCTCAATTTTAAATTAAAAATGGTTTTTTCAAAAAACTGATGAGCATTTAAAAAATTGTGGAATGAAAATTTTAAATGAGAAACTTCCTTCTGGTCAGACTTTCATCCGTTTCCCTGTCTCAATTTTTGAATGTAGAATTGACAATTGTCAATTCCGTCCAGGCCGGATTTTCAATTTTTAACTGTGAACATTTTACTCTCTTAAAAAGTCTCCTTTATGTAATGTCTTTATTACGCATTAAATTTGTCCTGTGAGGAAACTCTGATTCATAAAAAAAAATTATTTCCGATTCATCATTTGAAGGACTTCCCTTCCTTTACCCCTCCATTATGTAATGTCAGTCTGGAAACAATATTGCGTACATGTTCACAAAATACGACCAAAATTTCGTGTGTGTATGTATAAAGGGTTAAGTGGTTCATCCGGTCTTTCCCCCCATTTATCCATGTGTATTGTTCCCTTCATCGTAATTCCAAAGATGATCATTTCCTCCATCATGATGATCTCATCTCCCTCATCTTTTATCATTTTCTCTTTATCGTCCACTCACTTCTCTCTCTCTCACACACACACACTCCACTTCCGTCCCCGTCTACTCTCTCTCTCTCTTATCGGTCATCCCTGAAAAAATTGTAGACACACACTCACATCCACACAAAGAGAGAAATCTTAATTGTGTAGACACAGACACCCTCCACCTTTTAATCAACATCCCTTGTCTCCTTCTAATTAACTGTGTGTGTGTCTCTCTCTGGAATACAACTCAATTTAATTGTTTTTTTGTCTCTTGTGTACACAAATTTTCAGTATAATTACAATTCAATTTGTATCAACCGAGGGTGTCTCAAGTGGAAAAGTGGCCTTCAAAATGGTTGCGCTTCAGCCTGTGTAAGTTTATGTGTTAATTAATTTTCAAAACAAATTCTTTTCAAAATTCTTTCTATGTAATTTCCATTCAGATTTCATTAACTAATTTTGAAACACTTTTTTTCCAGAACGGGAGTGAAGGGAATTTCCGGGAGTTGTACGCCTGTCAAGTTGGTTGTAGTAAAACAATTGAAGAGTACTACACCCGCATCACGGGTACTTAATATTTTTTCTCTCTCTTTTAAATCCGACACTCCAGGATATGATCAAAGAGCAGGAGCAAAAGCGACAAACAATGGTTCATTCGATGACACAGCAAAAGTTGAAAGGCTGTATTGGAAAAAACCGCATGTTGCACACACACCACAAAATACAATGGACCATTGTTCCTTTTGCTTGTTGCTTTGGTTGTTGTGGTGTTGTCCAATTTAATTTAATCCTGATTTAAAATATATTACAATTTTCCTATCATGAACTTTGCTCTCCGTTCTCCATTCTCATTCTCCTCCCTTGGAATGGAGAATTGGGAACTAGAGAGATGGGATGGGGCAGATAAGGCTGAATAAGGGGAAAAGATGAAGATTTCATGTTGTTGATTGTGTGTGTGTGTTGTAGAGATGCTCGGAGTTTTGCACCCTCCTACACTCTCCTCGGACTCCCTTCAGAGTACATCCCTGCAGTTGAGTTGGGAAGGGAGTTGGCCCAAGTTGCCTTATTTGGTGTTCATCGTGGAGAGGAGACTATTTTATCGGGACCGGGCGGCCACTACATGGGAAACCATCCCCATTACCCAACCCTTCAATCAAACCTTCTTCACCGTCCAGGGTCTCAAACCTTACACCGAGTACCAGGTATTCCTTCCCTCAGCTCCACTCAATTTTACACCTTCTACAAATTGTGTGCTCTACAAGTCGAAATATGAATGAAATTTTGAAATATGCACGGCAAAAAACGAAAGGAAAAGCTTGGAAATGATGAACGATTGTTTTGCTTGCAAAATTTTATGCACAAAATTAAATTCCTTATTAAAAGATGAAGATAGTATGCCGCTTTTTAAAAATTTGTATAAAATTGAAAATTTTGCACAGTTTCGCATCGGCTGGATATTAGCCCATGATTTCCCGCCGTACTACACGATGGAGAGTAACGCTATTGCAACATTGCCTCAAGGATTGCCAAATCCACCTGAGATTACAAGTATCCAACCAATTAGCAATACAAGTGTTTCTGTGACCTGGATCCCGCCATCCCAACCGAATGGTCGGCTGATAGCGTACATTCTCAAATTACATAAACTCCCGCATGGCCATGCAATCATTAAGGTAAGCAGCATGTAAAAAATTAATTGAAGAAGAGAAAGAAGGAGTAAAATTTGGGGAACTAATTTTATTGCAAAAATTGTTTCCCCAGGAAATCCCAATGTTGCACAACCCCCGCGGCTACACATTTTCCGGACTCCAGCCGAGTACAAATTACTCCCTGTCAATCTCAGCTCAAAATTTAGAAGGAGAAGGAGATGCTGCAAATATAAATTTTGTGACACCTCAAACAACAATGTCAAACGATATATCAAAACGTCCAGAACCACGTCTTCTTCTCCAGGGTGCGAAAGATGTTTACATTCAACAGGTTGACCTTCTCCTGGAACCGGATGTGACAGTCTATGCTCAACAGAGTGGAGTCAATGTGACAGCCATCACAGCACACTTCAAGTACAAATGGGTTTTTGTGGCCACTGGGGATGGACAGATTGTGAGGACAAGTATGGACACTAGAAATCAGAGTGGTCAACTTGTAATTTTTCCTAGTGGAAGACTGGACATTCATCCCGTCACTTTCATGTCTATTGACTGGCTTCATGATAAATTGTATTTGGTGGGGAGGGAGAGGGGCAGGTCAGGGAGTTGGTGTGTCAAGAGGTCAGGGCTGGGTGGGGAAGAGGCTGTCACTATTTACAGGTGGGAATTAATTTTAAATATTTAATTGATGTTGTCCACAGTTAAAATCAAAGCGCGCACTTTGTGCCATACAGTAAAATTCTACTTTGACCTTTTTATGTAGGGGTCTCGTGTCGCAACCCATTGACTTTATGGCTGATCCTTTTACCGGGTAAAATTTGCCAAAAATTACGATATCAATTAATTCCCGTGTAGAATGAACTATCGTTTTAATGTGTGCGTGTGTGGGATGACAGGTATTTGTACTGGGTGAGTAAACCGAGTACAGGTCGGAATTTCGGAGCTCTGTACCGGATGGACATGTTCTCGGACAATGTGACCCCAACGATGGTCATCGAGACTCAAAGGGGGGATGAACTGGGCCCTTTTACTGTCGACTTTATAAATTATCGAATCCTTGTCATCCACAAAGGGAAAAATACTATTCTCTCCGTCTCTCTCGACACGTCAGTCTCAACTTTTCTCTCTCTTTTTTCTAAATGAAAATTCATTCAAAGTTCTTTTAAAATTGCTCTCTTCTTCTCTACACATTGTCATGTATGTATGAAGCACAATTTTAATTTCTCCCGGGTTTTTCTGGACAGGGACGTGGTGGACATCCGGTCGAACACGATGAGTCCTCAGTTTGCGGACGCCCTCTCGATCGGGATGTACAATGGACTATTCTACTGGACGACAGGTCAAAGTGTGGTCGTGGAGGAGTACAACGAAGAGCAGAATGCATTCTACCAGAATAGCTACGATGTACCCAAGAGTCATCAACCTTGTTCTCGAATCCTCATCCTTCATCCTGACCTTCAACCCGTCCCAGTCCCCATGGCCCCTCCACGTGAGTCAAAATTTTTTTTCTTCATTATCATTGAAAGTTTCAATTTGAAACTGTTTAATTAATTTTTGTTCTTTCTGTCCATTCATGTCAAACTATTTAAAATGTGCCCTTCCATGTGTCTACATTTTTAGGGAGCCCTCAAGTGGTCATGGGGACGCGGCAGGCTCGTGTGAGTTGGCGACCCCCGGCCGTCATAGCGGGTCTAGGTTCGTTCGTCATTTTTATCATCATCATTATCTAGCTCACAAGAAAGAGAGAGAGAAAAAATAGACGACACACACCACACCACACACACACACAGTCAAAAAAGGAACGCACACACTTTACACACACACACACAAACTTTTTAGCGAGAGAGAGAGAGGGAGAGAGAAGCGAGGAAAAATATTTTACACCATTTGAAAAGACACACACACATTGACTCGTATGTTATATTTTTGTGAGAAAAAAGTCTTATTTTCCCTGTGTGACTTCTTGACCCCTTCTGTGTCTCTTGTATTCTGTATGTCCTCCTTTTTCCCTCCACCATCTCCAAACATGCAATCCATCCCTCCTTCTCTTATAATATATTTCTTGAACAAACTTGAACTCTACAGCCCAAAGGTCATCAAAAAGACCACAAGAGAGAGAAATAGAGAGAGAGAGAGGAAGACAAGGAGAGAGAGAGCAGAGATCAAGAGAGGAAAAAAGAGAGATAAACCAACCAAATCACAATTACAAAAATACCACTCAAATCACATTAAATAGAAATTAATGCTAGTTTTACTTCTAAATTCAGTATACAAATTTTAGAAACAGAA
This sequence comes from Pygmarrhopalites habei, assembly GCA_009870185.1. NCBI lineage: Eukaryota > Metazoa > Arthropoda > Collembola > Symphypleona > Arrhopalitidae > Pygmarrhopalites > Pygmarrhopalites habei. The sequence goes on from WJFB01002328.1 coordinate 15,401, forward strand.
AGAGAGTAGCACACATTAAAGTACAGTTTAAAAATAGAGAGAGACACACACACACACAGCTGTGGGGAAATAATTAAAATATATTTAACAGTCAAAGCTCAATTAGTTTAAACTTAACTGTAGGAACTATAATGCTAGAAGATGAAGGGATGAACAAGAAAAGAGAATGGAATTGTTGAGATTATATTTATATTTAAATAGGAAAAAAACTTTTTTCAAAAAAGTCACAGTGATAAATAGTTAAAGATGGCGGCCGGTTTTAAGGTACAAAGAGATAATAAAGTTGAGAGATTGGGAGACGACAGGGGAGGATATCCTCCAACACTTTTGTATTGACAATTTTAAATTACATAGCCATTATTATGTAATTAATTAGTTAGACTCGTATTAAGAATGGCGAGATGTTGATTTCGCGCCTTGATTACCCTAGCCGCTTATGATAAATGACATTTATTAAATGTAACCTTTAGACTTGTGTGTTGGAATTGAAATTAAAATGTTTCTAATTAATGTTAAAGATAGTCAGTGAGTACCAGTCATAATTTAGTCATAATTATTTATTTCCCCTTCGTTCCGTAATTTTACCAGTCCTTCAAACTCGACACAGTCCGAGTCCGACTTCTTTCGGAATCTTCGAGTCTTAAATAATTAAACTCGATTTAGTCGAATGTGATTGTCCCACATAATAGCCTTTGTTTCTCTCTCTGTAAATGTAAAATAATAATTAAGTATAAAATATTTACTGGGGGGAAAAGAATTGTTCAACGCAAAAGTGAAGGAGAAAAATATTGTAGGTAGATAGAAGTACAATTTTTAGTGATGAATTGACTGACCAAAAACTCACACACACACACGTACACTGTACACACAAAATTTAATTTTAAAATACAGACTATTCTTGTAATTAAATGATCATACTAAAAAAATGAGAGGAAGATAGAAGAGAAAGTGTGAGAGAGAGAGAGAGAGGAAGTATAAAAAAAATAAAATTTACAGCTCTGGGATTTTTATGAGCAAAAAATTACTTTTTTTCTATATTCTGTCTTCTTCCGCATCTTCCAATCTTAATTAATTATAATATATTTCTTCTGCTGAGCATACCTGTGCACGAATCCCAAGTCCCCCAGAAAATACATTCATTTTTTTTCGCTTTTTTGAAAGTTTTAAAAAAACAATTTTGTTCTGTAATTAACTTACCTAAATTATTTTATTTAGACAATTTTATTTAAAAAATTTCCTTTCTTGTTACATGTTGTTCTATTGTGCTCTTTTTGTTGTAGAAATTCTACAGTAGAATAGAATGTTGTGGTTGTCCATTATTTTTGCTGTAGTTGTTGTTGTAGCTGTGTAGATTTTGGAGGGACTTAGAAAAAGTTTTGCAAATCTGACAGGAAAAAAAAGAAAAAATTCTCTCTTAAGCTTTCCTTCCAAATTAATTCTCTTGTTGAGTTTTTTTGTGCATTTTTCACTTAAAAAATGCTGGCTGACAGAGCAGTTGCATTGCAGTTGAACGAAGGGCCCTCCCAATCTTCTTCGCTTTGGCTTTGTGCACAGGTACGCTACTCTCTATCACATCATCTTCTACACACACACACCACACACACGTCACACTACACACATCCCTTTTTCACACACAAAAAATACATTTTTTAAAAAAAGTACAGTATACAAAATACAAAAGTTTTCTTTTCTCCTTATTTTTCCTCCCTTTTTTCAAGTCTCTCACAAAAACACACACACATACACCTGTAAAAACACACCCTTAATTGACACACACACACACAAATTGAGACACCATTGAGAAAGTAAGTCTATAATTTTTCTTTTCTTTTTCTCTCCCCTCCTCAAAATTTTTACAGGTCGTGGAGCATGGAGAAAATGGGAGTACGAAGTCCGTCTCTCGGACAATACAACCTACACAAATATAACGGAGACTGAATTTGTCCTTAAAAACCTTCATCCTTCTGCCTCCTACACAATCCAAGTCCTCGCCTACTCACCCGCCGGGAAGGGTCCCCTTTCAGCCCCATTCCGTGGAAAAACTTTGAGAGAGACTGCATTCAACATAAGTCTCCTCTGGGCAAGTTCATCCGGTCTCTACTCAACTGATGCCCTTGGTGAAAATGTCAATACCCTTGTAAGTGCCAGTCAATGGAGTAGTCGGGGTTACGGGGTCAACTACATTTCTTCCCTTGCCTGGCATGACGAAGATGCAGTCCTTTTCGCTTTGAACAATGGTTCCGTATTCCATTGTCAGAATGATGAGTTTGAACCAACCGCCGAATCCCTGACGTCATCATCTCCTACAATGACTGTCCGACAAAAGGAGAGGCCAACCAGTGGACCAGGAAGGTCAAGTAAAAAATCAAGCGTCCGTCACCTCCGTGGAATATCCTACGCTCAGTCCATCGCATTTGACTACATTGGTCAAAAAATTTATTGGTCGAATCCGAAAAGACAAACAATTTTGAGATGCCCAATTCACCAGTGTGATGATCCGGGTGACCAGGAATGGCTCCGAGTGGTCACTATGGCAAAAGAAATAGGTATAGATTCTTACAGGGCCCTTCTTGTTTGGAGTACAGGCCACTCCCTCGAAGTATCCCATTTGAATGGTTACAGTCATTCGGTTCTGTACCAAACGGGTCTTTTCACTGGTGTTCAAATCCAGGGTTTTACCCTTGACACCGTCCTCTCCCGGGTTTATTGGGTCAATCGAGCTACAACTGGATCCACCCTTCATTGGCTTTATTATGACGTGTCAGGGTTCCGAAATAGTCAAGAACCGAAACTCCTAGCTAGTTTCCCGGATGTCAGTATTGCTGGCCCGATTCGGTATTTCAATGACCGTCTTTTGTGGCTCCAAGGGTCAAACCAGTCCGTCCTTGCGGATGTGAGTGCAGTGAGTCATCATCCATCCTACATTGTTGTGGACACTATAAGTAATATTACAAGTCTTCACGTGAGAGACCAGTCAGCTCAAAGATACCCGGGTGGACTGGACAAGACTAAAATCCAAGTTGTCCCAAATCCGGTCAATCGATGGTCCATCAAAGTTGAAGGGAAAAGTGACAATTTTACAATATCCTGGCAACCAGTGAACAATACAAATTATGGTGAGAGTATTTATTATGAAATTGTGGTCAACAATACAATGTTCAAAGTGACAATTCACAACAGTGTTCGGATTGATGGGAAAACAAGTGGGTCATCAGGGTCAACATCCTTCCCTCCTTTCTCGGATATCGATATCACAATCACAGCTTTGAGTCATTGGGCTTCAGCTAAACCGACGATGGTGAGGAAACAGACACCGAGTGCAAAACCCGGGGAACCTACAAATCCACGGGTATTTCTCCAAGAATTTTCACCAGTCTACCGAAAAGCTTGGCGAATGCCCGGGCATTCTAATATTAATAATGGTAGTTGGAAAAGACAATTGTGGAAGACAACTGTCAATGCAGAATTGAGATGGGATCCACCAAGAAATCCTAATGGAGTCATCCTTGGTTATTTAATCGAGTGTTGGAAAGACTGGGTCAAAAAATCGGACTGTGGATGTGATGAGGGACAAGTACAAGGCGGGAGTTGTGACATTCAAAATTTAGACATCAATTCTACATACCAATTTGCTGTTCAAGCTTACACAAATGCAGGAGCTGGAAATGTTTCAAGGAAAATTCAAGCTTATCCCAAGTTTACAAATCCTGTACCCAAATTATTGATAGTGACAGCAGACAAGTTGCAAATTTTTGATATCGATCAAAGTCCAATTAAAACTATTAGTGCTTTGGGGGCACTCAATCCGATTTCAGCTGTTTATTTTGCACTGGAACAGAGTGTGTACTGGATTAATGAGGGACAGGATTTGATGACTGCACATCTTGTCATTTGGAATAAGACGAGGGTAAATTGGCAAATATTTGTGTGTATGTGAAAAAATTAAGAGTGTGATGTACAGCTTAATGCAATTGTTTTCGCAACGTTGCAGATACTATCATTGAATGGACAAGGCGAAGCCTCACATTTAGCACTGGACTGGATCGGGAGAAAGCTATTTTGGGCTATGGAATTCCCCCGGGTTTTAAATCCAGACAGTGACAATCGGAGGAATCCAAGATTCGCTATCATGACCCTAGACCTGTCAGCCATTTCCGAAGGACAAGTTAATCGCACACCGAGTGTCATCATGACCTCCGATACTCCGATCAAGGGGATTACTGTCAACCCCTTCCAGAGGTACTTTTTTCAATTTTCTTGTCAAATTATTTTTCTAAAAAAGTACAGCGATTTTTTACAAAAGATTCTATGCTATTTATTTTGCAATTCAATTTTGCAGTACGATTCTTTGGACCACATCCAAGTTGAACGGAATTAACACACTTTATTCTTCCCGGACGGACGGGTCATCACCTACTCAATTTCTCTCCCGGGATCGGTGAGTAAAAATCTTGTGCTTTATAGAATTTTATTTTGTGCAAAAGCAGACTTAAATGACGGATTTTGTTGGAATTTTCAGAATAAATTGCAACTGCAGCAATTGTAGTTCAGTTGGAGAAGCCATCTCCTTCGATGCTACAGGATTTCATGAATTTGTCCGTGGAATTCTTTTCACAAGTGACCAAAGTGTTTGGTTGGCAGATGAACGTGGATGCGACTGTCTTCCGATGGTCAACATGACAGTTCATCCATCCTCTCGTATTTTATTTTATTTTATAAAAGTTTATAGTTGTGTACTGTTAAAATAGAAGGGAAAATGTTGGGTGGAGAATGGATTTTCCACTGAATGAGGGAAAGTTTCCCTTCAGAAGGTAAAAATTCTCCCCGGGAAAAGAAGGAAACTGGTTTCCCCGGAGGAGTCCAC
>WJFB01002329.1:0-20259 GCA_009870185.1 Pygmarrhopalites habei
GGGGGTAAATGGAAGCAAGATGACGGTGAGCTGATATCCAAAAATCATGGATGCCAGCATTCTACATCTACATCATGAATTCTCTCTTTCACATTGTTTGTGTCTACATGCTGTCTCCCTTGTACAGAGATACCATATACATATTTTTTATGTTCTCTCTCTCTCTCCACTCCCTACTGCTGTCTTCATGTCTCTCTCTCACATTTTTTCCCTTCTTTTTCTCTGGCAGTCCCTCTCTCTCTCTCTCTCTCTCTGAACGTTCGGAGAGAGGAAGAGAGAGGAAAAAAGGGAAAAGTCGTATTAAAAAAGGGATATATTTTTCCAGAATATATCGTAATAAATGAGAGAGAGAGCAAGCACACACACACACAGTAGCATTGATATTTGTCTCACACATTGGGAAAAAGAAGAATGCATCGTCATAACCCTAGCTTTTTTGCATGAAGTAGAATTTTTTCAGAGAGTAAGTTTCCAGACGAATGCTCTCACAGAGGCAGATTCATGGGGCTGACTCTCTATCTACACAAAACAGAGAGACTATAACTTTTTCCCTCTTTCCCTCTCGGAGAAATCCTCTTCTAGAATAGACGATCGTGGTGGTGGTGGTAATATAGTAGTGGTACACCAGCCATTCCTATCCTACTTTTTCCTCCCGTTTTTTTTCTCTCTCTCTCTCTCTCTTTCTTCATACACTTGATCATATGGATGGCAGCAAAGATCACACTCTTTCCCTCCCTTCCCTTCCTCCCCAATACTTTTTCTAGAGTACATACGAGGCGTGTGTACAAGGATTTTCCTCCACGATCTAATTCCTGCTGTACTAAAATTATATATCTCTATCTCTGTATACGGATGAAGGCATGGCACTGTTCTTTCCCATGTTTTCCCCACACAGTAAGTAGTAACTACAGGGGATATTATATGGACGAAAAAATCTTGTCTAAGGATGTACACACACAGAGAAGGAGTAAAGCAGTAGCTGCCCATGGAATTCGTCGTTCCCTGCACACACACACATACACAGTCTCGAGAGTGTAGAAGTATGTACATATAAGGGGGAAGGCTGAAGAAAAAAATATGGTCATTAATAAACCGGCAGTCACACTGTAGATAATACAAAAAAAGGCCTTTCATACTCATGTCGTAATTACACATTTGTCAGCCCAGCTTACAATTGCTATACAGAGGGAGTGTGGGGCCATGTAACCCTCGGAAAAAAGAGCCTTTTCATCATTTTACATGAACACACACACACACACAAAGAGACAGATAGGAGAGGGACTTGATTTTATTTTCCTAGCCTTTATCCACTACTTCGGTATGCATTTTCATCATGATGATATGATGATGACATATAAAATTTATGAATCCACACACACACACACAGGGCAAGTAACATACCCTCCACATTCGCCCGTGTAATAATTATATTATGTCTCACATGGGTCCTGTTTATCACCCAATCGCACACACACAGGATTCTGTATTAAAAGGATGAGGGAAGTGAAGAGTGGGATGGGATGAAGAACCCCTGATATGTTATGGCATTCTCTCTGAGGTCAATTATTTTGGTATGGATACTTGAAAACTTTTTGTCGTGTCAAATCAAAGTACAAGCAGATTAGGTAATATCGGAGAGAGAGAGGGAGTACTTGAGAGTCTATACAGATGTTGTACATATTTTTGATACTGGAATATCTTTACTTGTAGTCCTCGGCGGCACAGGGTGTGAGGAATCCTTCAATTTGAAAAGGGGGTGTTGGAATGAAAAGATTCCTGACATACCTCAGGGCCCCTCCATCCCTCGATGGTACACACAAAAATTAGATACATACAAATTGTAGCACCAAGAAGAATGGGAATTGAGATTCTTCCTCCCTCTCTTTCTCCATTCACTGGCCAACAAATCTCACCTCGTGTATTCTATTCTTCATATAAAGGGAGGGAGGGAGAGGGGGAGTTATAGGACACAATGTAAAGAGTTATCAAATATATACCCGTGGCAAACGCCTACTAAATCTAAACTCTCTCTCTCTTCAGCTTCAGCAAATCCTTGGACGGCAGGCAGGCAATAGGGGATTTAGTTCTAAGCATCCCGATTTTGTAATTTGTTCCAAGAGAGAGAGAGAGAGAGATCTCGTGGTGCAATTCACCCAGATACGATACTCCACAGAAGAGAGAGAGAGACCATATTATGATTGCAACTCCCTTTCTCTCTTCTATCCTCTTCTCTGATCGCCATATTAGCTCAACGAATCGGAAGAAACAACCATAGTGTAATCAATCAAACTGAAAAACGTATTCAGCTCCCTGTGTAACAATGTCAACTGCAACGCCGAGGGAAAAAAACTAAGGCACACACACTCACTCTCACTCTCACTCAGTATGAGTGTCCCCATAATATAATGTCCCGACGTTCATTATTAACAAAGATTCATAATCTCCTTCCACACACAAACACATTTTTCTAGGTAGAAAGAACAATTTCCATCAATTCCTCTAGTTATTAAACGAGAGTTGTTTTTCCCCCAACAATTTGTGTTTCATCTTTTACTGTGTGGTACATATTCACAAGATTCTAGGACTGTGTGCTGTTACACCCCATCCCACACACACAAACATACTCTCTAGTCAGAGTGGATGTGTTCTGAGTACTTTGGTTCAAAACAATTATGATCCATAATCATAATATGAATCCGAATTGTGGATATCCATGTATTGTGTAGATATGCTCCCCCGTAGTGTGTATATGTGTGTGTGGAATTCATTTCACAGAAAATCATTGAGCAGAAAAATTTTGGCTGCGGTCGTCCCCTACTTTTCTCCCTCTGCATATCATACATGATCATAATGAATTGTACACTACACTAGGTACTCAGGATGATGATGATGGCATATATTATTATTGTGAACGACCGTCAATTCCAAACATTATGTATAACATGGACTCCTCTTTGTCAAACTGTTAATTCAGGAGGGCAGGGAACAGTACAGACTTTTCATCCCCCCTTAGCACAAGGTTAACTACATTTTAAATAATAATTCATTTTCCCCTCAACCCCACCCAAAAACGAAATTTTTTCTTTCTCTGATGAAATCAGTGTTCTATGACTTTATTGGTTTTTCTTGTATTCTCAATCTGGAATGACAAAAAAGTATGTAACATGTTCCATATCAATTATATTAACATCTAACCAACTTTCATATCATTTCATTTCAAAAAAATTAATATTTGTGATTACATTTTGTTCGTGAACAACTCAAATAGTACCTTACTTACGAATCATTATTATTATAGCAACTTTATTGTGGACTTGTGAACATAGCAGACTTATTTTCTTGTTGTAACACAAATAATCATGTAGTCACTTATTTTACAAAACAATTTTTTTTCGAATAACGAAAGGGCGGAAGAGAACTCAAAGATATTAAATAATATGATCTCTGTTCATAGAGATAGAATAAAAACATACAATTATAATGTACCACCGAGTGCAAGTGTACAAATAAAATAAATTCCATGCATCCTTTGGTACTTTAAAGCCTGAATCTTGGTCAAGAATTATTTTTTTAAAAAAAGAAAAATCAAAATGACTCTACTGTTAACCACCAAAAAGAGACACAAAATCAATAGACAAGATTGTGCAATTGTACTTCAAAATACATTTGTGCGTAGAACAAATATAAGAATAAAAATTATGATACCCTTGTAATTCATCACAATAAAATTATAATAGTGCACAACATAATGAAGGCTTTCTCCAGTAGTTTATAAGCAATATTTCATATAGTCATAGCATAATATCCTCGTATTAATCAATCCATTGACATAGGACAAAATAATACATTTCTTACGTGTCAAAATCATGTCATCTAGGAACACGGTTTATATACTTATTGGGAATCATGAACCGAAACTAATTACATAATTATCCACCTCAAGGTTATTCATATGCAAAGATAATTTTCATAACAAAAAAATCCACTACAGTCAACACGTTTTAAAAATAACATCAACTAAAATACAAAAATAAAATTAAACTACTCATGAGAATATTTTCTTAAGCACCAACAAACTTGTTCAGTGGGGCACATTGAATGCATTAAATGAACTGGAGTGAAAGAAACTTTCTCCAACTAAAAAAAGTCCTCTGGAAGGAAAAGTATTTTATAGGTATTGTAAAGTGTGTACGTGTGTAATGACAAGTTTATATATTCATCGTTAACAATATTAGCACATAGTAGTGGACACTGTGTGCAGAAAACAAGTTTTATCTTTCTATTAATTATTTTTTCCCTTAGTATTATACTTGCACTTGACAAGCAACGTGCATTTTCATTTCCTCTTTATCCTTTGGTCATTGCATTAATCAGTCAACTGTTTACTTTTGTTCTAATATTCTAGAATTTGTAATCAGCAGCTGAGAAACAGCTCAACTATAATATAAATATTATACCTAGAATTATGTATATATATATATATATATCTATTCGACTACATCTAAAACACAAGTTACAATATTAAGAGAAAAAAACATTTTTTTCAACAAGAATATAAATGATTATAGATTTATAGAGAATCAAATACCGATAATTATCATTATGCCAATCATTTCATCATACTTATTTAATTCATTCGTAGTGACTATACACCTATATATTATCTTTTTGAGTTGTTCATGTTCATTTTTTGGAAGAAAAAGAATACTTACGTAGTATACCTGAAATTTTTAATCTCATTTTGTTCGAAAGATGCCGGTCAAGTCCATTTTTACTTACATTTTTAGTACAGTAACATTACTTCCCTTTTATGTACACATATCAATTAGAATTAATATAGAAAGATGAATATTGAATACGTCACAATTGTGTGTGTCTGTGTGCCTTCTTCTTCATTAACCGTTTTAATTATGTAATTTAAGAGTATAGCGATCCGAAACCTCTAAAGTCCTAATCACAACATACGGAGCACCTTGAAGCAAAATTAGGCCAATATTTTTTCAACATTACTCAATCCTGTAAGTATAATATACAGTGTATATATGTGTGACTCCCACTCACTTTCATTTTTCAAAAAAAAGTCTTACTTCTTGTCCCATAGTTTTTTCTTCTTTTGAACTTTTTCATCCCCACACAGTAAAATAATCACAATAGTTTATTTTTTGTGACAAAACTCGACCCAAAATCAATAATAATATCAAAAAGTAAAATTTAGACCTTTTCCCATCACACATGGACGGCTCACAATTGTCAATCATAAATGTCCTAGGTAAATACAGTATTGTGCAATAAAGCAAAGGAAGGATATGGAAATCAATAGTTAAAAATCAGGATTCCTTGACTTGATGTACTCTTAAATAATCTTTTTTACATCATTTCCTTCAACTTATTCTCAATGAATCATCAAAAAATCGTGTACCAGTCTCAAGGGGCAAAAATTGGACGAGGAAGTATAAATTTTCTTGTGTCACATCTAAAATGTATATCTTTAGTACTTACATAAGATGCAGAACATTATCTGTTGTTGAAAATTTCAATATCTTATACAGTGTGTGTTTCACTCGCTGTTAGAGTATGTTAGTTCAAATTAAAAGATAATCATTTCTTTTGTTTTTTTCACAAAATATCATTTGCATGCAGTCTCTATTGTACGTAGGTATATGTTACGGATTCTCCAGTTTCATGAGCAGGGTCATTGTCATTCCTATTGTTGTCAAAAGCTGTGATCCCTTTGTTTGACAACCACATTGTTGCTGTTGTAGTGTATTGTTCGGTCTTTATCTCCACAGGGGGTAATAACTGTAAGCAATCACCACCACTGTGACTCTCTCTCTTCACAACATACAACACAAAATGCATGATGACCGACAACCTACAAGCGGACTTAAGATGATCAACTCAACTCTAGATATTAAAGTAATATATTACTTATTGGGTATATAGGTAGCTAGCTCTCTTTCTCTCTCATACATTCGTGACATATTCTTTGAAATTAGCTTATATTTTTCATCTCCTCATAGTTTGAGCAAACTGATTCTGTTTTATGTATCCTTTGTACACATAATAGAGAAACTGAATTGTAGTATCTATTTACCATACTCATACGAACACACATCCTTATCTGTACTGTACAAATAAATCTCTCTCCAGTAGTCTGATCCCATCATTCACATTGACTTTTTGTATATTATTAAATTGAAGTTTTTTACTTTTTAAAATCATTATTATAGTGTATGTAGTATGCATGTACGTATCGTATGTATTTATAATTTTGAAAATCTGTACTACGTCTTCAACAGTCATATTGTGACTATAGGTACTGAATAGATTGATGTCTAACATTATATTATGCATTCTTCAATGTATTTCTTCTCTTTTTCCTTGATCTATCACCAATTTAAATATATTTTATTATTATATCTCATACTCCCATCATAGTCACCACTGAGCTGAGACACCAACGACTCTTTGGGTCTCGACCTACCCCATACAGTACACATTCAATGAGCATTTCATAAATAACTCGAGTCATTCTCCTCCTCACCCTATATTGAGTATCAGTTCCGGGTTAAGGAGACAATTTATGAATTGACAATCATAATGAATTTGAAGAACAACCAGGTTAGCTGCACGACATATTTTTNGAATTTGAAGAACAACCAGGTTAGCTGCACGACATATTTTTTAAAAAAATTCTACTAAAAGTTTTCAAAAAGAACTGTAGGTATATAGTAGTCTTGTTGTGTGAATGAAAATTTAGATCTTACAATTAACTACATGTTGTAGAAATGTTTACGGGAATTATTGGACCCGTGTCAAATTTAGTCCTGGCCAGCCTATAACACGTACATATATCAAATGGATAATCATTGTATGTAAATAATTAACGTTGGAAGAATGAGCACGAGTCATTATTATTCAAAGGGAGAACGTTGTTGGCTGGGATTCTTTTCAGCCATGAGGAGGAGCTATAGCTTAAGATGAAGAAATTAGTTTTAAGGAAAGACGTTTTTCGCAGATAGTATGTAATTATATACACGATACACTGATCCATCTCTGAGATGAGATCATTCTAGCTATTCATTCTCTTTTGAAGTTTGTAAGAAATACAAGAAGTATAATTTTGAGAAAGTTTTTTTGTTTTGCAAATTGAGCAGAAATCAGCAGTCAGCTTATTATAATAAGTCTGTAAAATAGTAATATATATATGCATGTATAATATATATCGTAGTATACTTTTGGACTTTTTGAATTTGATAATCTCGACAATACTCGATCTACATGAAATTTTTTAGCAAATTGTTAGAAATATTTTAATTCAGTTAAGTTGTCGTATAGCTAACTAAAATATGAAGGGATTGTCAAACATTCCAGGTGGAATTCAACCCAATAACAATTGAGTCAGAATGTATGTTTGTGTATTGTGTAGTACCTACAGATATTTTACAAAATACGCCGCACAAAGAACACATCTTGTCTAGAAAAGATTGAGAAATCTTTCAGTAGAAATGGTAGGAAATTGCTAATATGAACACTCACAAAATTGCTTCCGGAAAATTTAAAGATAATAAAAGTGCAAAACGTCAAAATTATCTCGATACCAAATAAATGGTATACTCATAAAATCTAAAAGACTAGCTAAGAATTGCAATCATTTGATGAAATTATGTGCTAATGATTTTAACAACAACATTGGATAATTCGTGAAATTTGAAACTAGGAATGACTAGAGTGCAAACAACTTGTTAAAACTAAACTATATAATAGTGGTGCCTTGGTGTGACTTGGAATTGACCGAGTATATCCTATTCTTTACCGTGTACACACAAAAGTTTGACTAAAATGACACACGATATGGTAAGAATAACTTTTAAAAAAGATGATACAGGTGGTGTAGGTAAAAAATGTGTTAAAAAAACTAAGGAATGATGTTAGTATGCAATGTTATGTGACTAAGATGAATGGTAGTGATCAAAGCTCTTCTTTGGAGACAATAGGTGCTCGACTCAGATTGGAATGTGAACTGAAACTAAAAGACTCTGCCCGTGGGAATCTATAATCCTTGTGAGGATTTATCTGAGGTGAATTAATGGCTGATTTGGGAACGGCTAGGACCACCGAGGGTGGTTGTATATCATTGACGGACTGGGAACGCTGATTATTCGTTGGAATTTGAAATTTATCTCTCCCTTTTAATTTGGCACAAGGAATAACTGGTGCCGTTGTTGCGTTTGTACTTAGCTGGTTTGCAGACTTGGATCGCATATGTCCTTTGTGATCCTGCCTTTGACTCCGACTTGCTACGGCCAATTGATAGGCCACCTAAACACAAGAACAAAAAACAGAATCGCTTGTACTACACAAGAATTATGATGCGTACAAATTCTTATGTTAATAATATTGACTAGTGTAGGCAAAAATCCCTAAAAAATCATATGAACTCTTTTCTACTACTATGTGATATCAGTATGACAGTACTAAAATATATTTGCTGCATATTGCAACAATAACTCATGCGGTCAAAAGTTGAATTATTACTAATTCTCCATTGTTACTATGATAAGTTGCAAATTAATTTTCATATGTACTTTATGTACGTAAGAGTTGTATCAAGCAATTTGAAGAAGTAATTTTCTTTACCTCGAAAGCTTGTCCCAGCGTCAAAATGGCTTCTGTGGCTATTTCCTATAATAAAAAAATACCAGGGAATGGAAGGGGGAGAAAAAAAAGAGTCACACACATGAGTATCATTAAAAAGCATGGTATGGTAATGGAAAAATCATCATTTTATGTGAATTGTCTATAAATGTATGTGTATGCATAGACACAGGGAGTAGAAAGAACTGCCACCACCTTTATACAAGAATGATGATGCTGAAAATGCATTGCACGATTGACAGGACAACTCCCTGTGATTTGCAAAGCTCAATTTTGGTAAATTACAAATGCTCACCACAGAATCCAGACGGAAGACGTGACAGGAATGACTCCGCTCACTCGGGTCAGCAGCTTTAGTCACAAGGGCTAAATGCCTCATATCATCAGAAGCTTGACAAGTGCACTGTATGCTCCCTATTTCGTGCTCCCTCACCAAACTCTACACACAGAATAATAAAATGCAACATTTAAACTCTCTCCGTCTCCATCCCTTCTTCCCTCCTCTGTGATGCTTGACTTGAAGACCAAGGAGTCGTCAGTGCAGTAAATGCACACACCACCCAAAAGCCCTCTTGAGTTGAGTCAAGCCCAAGCTCTTACACACTTAATATGGTTGATAAAATAAGGCCCTCACCTTTGTTTTTGCATTGTACCAACTGACAACAGTGGCGGAGACTATGAGTGTCACATTAATATTGAGAACGGTAGTTGTGGCCTTGTCACTATTTTGAGTCTCTCCATTACTATTTGTTCGAATCCTCTGAATAGCTCCTTGAATTAAGTTGGTCGTAGAGAATTCTTGTACAAAACTGGAGCCAACATACTAGACACGGAAGAAGAAAAAAAAGAAGAGAAATGTACAAGAGGAACATAAGTGGAGTGTACATACATTAGAAAAGAAGATTAATCCTCCTCAATTGAATCTAGAAAATAAATCTGGATTAGCTAAACGCAAAGATCATTATTACAATGGCTTTGTAGGTAACGCTGCCGTCGATGAGAGTCTCGGGTGCATGACGCCACTGTGTCTTTAATGCGGCTGAGACCCCAGAGACCAAAGCGTTTGGGTCCCGCATTAGAGGCAATGATCCATCTGATTGAGTCTCATCAATCTCAATCCCATTTTCAAGGCGGGGAGAACTGGAAACACTGAGCCCAGAGAGTCGGGCTGAGGCTGCCAGGATACGACGTCTATGACCGACCAAGTTGATATCCTATCATTTTATTACAGTTAAGTACTCGCATCTTAAAAAGGAAAAGACTGATAAATCAAAATACTATTATTATTTTATAAAAGTACCAATACTGTCGTTAGTTCATCATTCCAAAGTCTCAACAAACGTTCTGGGTCTGTGTATAAATTCTTGAGAAATATAAAAAAAAATGTTACTTAGTAACTAACGAGTCAGTATTTTAAATAAGTGCAAAAAGAAAATTTTGTTATTTTTGAGTAAAAGGATAGCTCATTAAGTTGTGTCTAGTATAAAAAAACAATCTACCATAGTGTCTATTGTATGAAAGCGTATTGCTACCTTGCGAAATGTCTCAGCATATTGAAGGAGGTGCAACTCCTGGAGCCATTTCTCCACAGAAGCTGGGACTCCATCCGCTCCGATGGCACGAGGCCAACTTACTTCTAATTTACTGGCATTTTCCGTCAGTACACGTCGGTGGTGGGCATTCAACATTCCAATCTCTAGTAGGGAATTCTCATCCAAAATGTCTTCACCCTTTTGTTCAACATGAACAACAACAACCAATTACTCATCCAACCATATCTGTAAACTTTAACTTTGATTCAACAGCGTTCATCATACGCACCAGAAACTCAGTGTCATCAAATCCATTCGTCGATAAGAGTTTCACATACTGTTCCATCGCAAGGGCGGCTAACCATACCCCCACCGCATGTGAATTTTCTCCGTCTCCTCCCATCTCTAGATCTCCTACTAGCACAAAGAATTATTACTTTTTTCCCTTTCTCTAAGTCTACAAACTAGGCAAAGGGAAAGACTCATGACAAACCACATCTCTCAACCTACCCATTTTCACACTTAGTGAGTCCATGAACTTTGTTATACTTTCCCACTCTTTGTCCACATCAACTGGACTCAGAACTGACATGGATGTAGACTTGTGAGTGCCTTTTCTGGGTGTCCCACCCCGCTTCTTATTATCATCCACTACATTGTCACACGAGTGTCCTTGACGCTTTATATTTTTCGGCTTTGGCAATATTACGGGTTTCGGTAAAATCGTTGGCTTTGGTCCTATTGGCAAAGGAGGCCTTGTTATCTCCTTTACATTCACACCCTGTAAGCACCAATTAAAAATACTTAACCATATTATCTCTTTATGAAGACTTTCCCCACACTCTCCTCACTCATGAGTTAAATTTAATATCCTTCATCTCTGACACTTGAAGGAGATCAAGAAACTTTGCAGTACACTCTATACTGTACATTCACAAGAAATCTCTTTACTCTTTTTTCTATGATAATATGTACTACTGTCAATAATAGTTTTTAATATGGAACGTACAATGTAGTTCTTAAAAACTTGTATTTTGGAATGATTTGCTTATTGTGTCATCATCTCAATCTTTTACTCGACCTTATATTAAGATATGCAATCACCAGCTTATTATTCCTAGCCAAAAGTGACAAAATCACTATTTGTACTAGCATACTTGAAGGAAATTCGACGGAATAAAAGGTTATTCTTACCTTGGGTAGTTTAGCATTTCCATTGGTTTCAGTACTAACGACGGCATTTTTATTAGAAGGTAATTGTGGAACATCAATATCATCCGAGATTTTGACTACTTCCAAACGCTCAAGACACCCAGGACTCATGTTTTGCTCACTCTTTGCATCTCTCAGTTTAATATGAGCAACAGAGACAAAATTGCTGTCCAGACCTTGATGTTGTGACTTTGATTTACTTTTGAGTTCCTCCACAACGAGTCCATTAAAAAAAGCCATGTCATCACTTGTCCCAGATGAGTTAAGACTAGTTTCATAACAAGTGGCCACACTCTTTCTCCACCTTTCTCCATAAACACCCTCATCTAAAGATTTATTTCGTCCAATTTGACCACACATTACCAAGTCATAATTGTCCCCCACAAATTCTGAGCCAGGATGTGTGGGAGAAGCGGAAAGATTTCTTCTTGGAGGTTTCTTTGGTGGAGCAGCAGGCTGAGAGTATAAACCAAATTACAAGCATTTAGTTTTCTACGAGGAACATTGTACACGCCTCTTCTTTTACATAAAGATGCAGCATGAAGGTAGGTTACACCATTTTATCAAAAAATGAAATATTGAAATACCGTATCAGGTCCCATTGGCATATAAGTGTCCATCGACCGTCGAGTTTTCCCTCTATTGAAACTATTTGCTTTCGGTGACTGACGTGGAGAGTAAGAATGTCTGATTTTGGTCGGGTCGGCAGTATCATTGTGCGAAATATTATCGAATCTAAATTTTCCGAATTGAAAACGATAAGAACTCATTAGTCATATTCCAGCATTCGCTAGCGTGTCCCCCACACTCACGTTAAATTTAACATACACACAACCACACGCACGGTTCACTCATTCGTGTAACATTTTAGCTGAGCCCATTCCCTCCTCACCCTCTCTCTCTCTGTCTGCCCTCATGCTCATCCCAAAGCTAACCCACATCCCAAAACATTACAATTTCATTTGCCTTCTGGCACATATCGATCACCAGAAGGGCAGAGGGTAGAAATAGAGAGAGAGAAAGAGCTAATACATTCCGCTCAAATGACCCCAAGTTTACTAAAAGCATGGATGGTAGATGGTTATTACTATGCTAGAAAGGCTGCATAAAATTCAACATACATTTGACTCAGCGGTAATTTGCTGTCTTGACTTGTAGGAACGCTTTCATGAGGTGAACACAGCGGTGAGCTGGTTTTCCCGGATTGCATGTGACTCCTCTTCAGAGCTCCTATATCCCAATAATCATCAATTATCCTTTGTCCTTATTGCAAAGTATATCATACAAATTACTGTAAGCTTTCTTCCATTTCCTCTTAGGAGGACTTTCCCTTTTCCTCTCTCCCCCCAACTTGTAATTACCCACAAGCTTTTCCCTGCTATTATGTGTGTGTGTGCTTCTCTATTTATGACCACCAACAACGAACTGTTATATATGCTACTATCATTGTAGTACAAAGAAAATTTTAAAAGAATTACCTCGAATCAATTCAGCTATTTCCTTTGCAACTGGAGTCTTTAGTCCAGGACCAAGTTGCCTTAAAACACACAATGCAATTGAATTACAGAGTACTTACAAATATTTGTACACACAAAATATGAATAGACAATATAACAACTTCAAGTCATTTCATACATGATCGTGTCGACGGCTGTTCGCCTTTGATTGTCGGTTACACATACATCAATACCCGCATCGAGTAGTGCCTTCACAACATCAACTGCAATTATATATTTCAATGTGAATTATTACTATTAAGCTCAAATTTCAAAATATCACACGTCATGAAGTAGAATTTAAAATGCATTCAACTGACAAACAATATCTTGTTCCATAGACTTTAATCCGTTTTAATTCGTCAGAAACGAGACTTCCGTAGAACGAAGAATGATATTAGAATTATTGCTAATAGAGACACTAGTTTCAGGGTCCTTACCTTTTCCACAAATAGCGGCTTCATGTAACGCCGATCTACCATCACCTGATTTAAGAGAAAGAAAAATTATACAATCCTTAACCTTCAAAAGAATTGCTAAAAAACTTCAATCAGTGAAAACATTTCTTTTAACTACTACTTTCCCTCCCAATTACTTATTGAAACTTTGACTTGGATGGGAAGCAAAATGATTACCTGTTCTTGAATTTATATTGAAACCAGCTTTCACTAATGCTTCCACGGTTCCCCTATTTTTAAAAAAAACAACTTACAGTTAACATCGGAAAACTAATCATCGTTCACTTTGTTCCAGTACCTTTTACATGCACTACATGCACCTCTTTGACTCTGCGTATTGTTATACAAAACAAATGACACAATAGGTGCATGTGTTTTTAACCTTTTTGTACACAATATAATATGTACTACTCTGGACAGTGGGACAGTATTTTATATTAGACGTGTACCCCCAAGCTGATCATATTATGAGAAATGACGTGAAACATGAACAATTCACTTTTAAAAGTGTAAGAGTAAGAGTCAACTCAATTAATGTCACGCAGTCAATAAACGTGTCATGAGGGGAAGTTCATACTAGTACTCTCTGAATCTGAGTGACAGAGTGGTTGGTGTGTGTGTAGTGCGTATAAAAGAGAGAGGAACCCAACTTGTCACTTTTCTCTATTATATTTGTACAGAACAAAGGATGCAGGGGGTAGGTAAACTTGAAATAACATATAAGCTGTTGGCAAACACTTGAAGGAGAGGGAGAGAAATACTCAAGTACTTTTCTTTAGCAGGGCTAGGACCAATATTTCACTCCCTCTCCCTCCTACATCTGGGTAATTATTATTTATCCCTTTTTTACACTTCAGTCCCAAGACCTCTTCTCTTGGTGGACAGTATCACACGAACGAATTTCTTCCAGCAATGAAAATGATGACATATGATCTTTATACAGAAAGAAGATAATTTTTTTTACCTGTGACCATTTCTTGAAGCCAAATGAAGGGGTGTGTGAGGGAGTTTGACGGTCGGAGGTGTGTTGGTGTAAGGGGCCAGTAGAGCGGGATGAGACAATAGTAATAGTTGCACAGTTTCCAGTCTAATGTCAACACACACACACACACACAAAAGAGATACAATGATGAGACATTTTGTACAATCTTATGATGAGTGGTCTCACTGACAGCTCCGGACAAAAAAAGAAATCATATCTCAAGACCAACTCATCAAAGACAAAAATTCTATAACGTTGACATTTTATACCTCCCATATTGTGCTGCAAGGTCCAGGGAGGTTTCTTGCTTTGCGTTAGTTATGACAGGGTCCGCACCGTGTTGTAAAAGGAGTCTGACAACTTCCACATGACCGTATTGTGAAGCCATATGTAGAGCCCCATTCCCACCACGATCCTGCACACACACATACAGAAAAATTAAACCGTGAAAAATGAGATACAAAACACCATACTATTATGGACTTTCCTACAAAATTTGTAGACATTTAATGTCTTGATTTTGAAGGGATCATCCAAAAGCACAATGCTTTTAAAGAAGTAATCACACAGCTGATTGGTCAGGGGTAGGCAAACATCAAAAATTATGGGAAAATGTTATAATGTATGTATTTGCCTTTCTGTGTTTGTGTACTAAATTAACTTTTTCATGCATTAATTTGATTCACATCAACGAAAAAAGTACGGGACTACTGAAGAGAGTCAAAGTGGTAGTGACACATGTCAACTAAAAGTACAACTACCGGTATGTGGTCCAACCTCTTATCCGTACACACAAGGCATGAAAAGCTTTTAAAAAAAGTGCATCCAGTAACCATAATGTTTGTACGACGATTGGTAACAAACAAAATTTTCCTTGTGTAAAAACAAGAAAAGACCTTGTACAACGTATATTATTTCTTTAAACATTCCATAAAAGAATGATCAACACATTGTTAATTTCATCAGTATTTTGCCGTATGACGGTAGTGTATTATTTTGACTGCACATAAATGCAGTATTTTACATACATATCAATTGGACCAATGGAATTGGTGTTGTTGGATGACGGGATAATTTTTCAATCAGTTTGCATTCAGACTTGTATGCAAATAAATCACATCCATCTCAAATGGAGCAGTCAAAATGTTCTCCGTATGTGAACACAGTACATACATTTATACTCTTTTTTCCGAAAATGGTGTGCAGGAAAATGATAATGGCATCATCGACACCCATGTTTTATATACAATATGTAAGTAAACTTTTGTAGTCTAAAATTTCCCTTATGATCTAATCAATTGTTAATCCATTTAAAATCAAGTTTAAATCTTTATGTATACTTGAAGCATTATAAATACCATGGTAGCAACAGAAGCACGTAGGACTTATTAATATACAAGTCAACGCATGGATGACATCCGAGTAAACCAAGTTACAAATACACACACACACACGCACACGCAACGTACGCAGTTAAGCTACACACGCATACGGTCGCTACAAGGGTGGCCCATCTCTTCCAGTCGTTGACAACAGAAGCCTGTCAAAAAGTCCCTCAGTTATGGCAGCAGTATACACAATATTCATAATCACTATTGTTATATAAGTCAAATCCTTTCGACACACACTCATGCCCTATGCAGTCAGGGACTGGGCTCGCAATCAACCAACCCATCTCCCTTCTATGTACTCAAGTGACCTATCTATAAGACCGACTGTTGGTTGGTGTCCTCTCAAAAAGACGGAGGAGTAGAATACTAAGACCAACTAACATCGTCGGGGGGTCAACAAATATTGTTATGTGCGCTCACAAGACGAGACACTTGAATTCCTCAACAAATAATAATATAAAATGTATGATCTCTCTCTCTCTCTCTCGTCCCTATATTCTTCTCCTACTCATACTTTTTTCATACAGTGGGATAATCCAGGGAGAGGAGAGGAGGGACGGAACACACACAATAATATCACTACACCACTTTCAAAAAAAGTCTCAATAATAATATGAGATACTCAAGCAAAAAAACCCTGTGTGTACGTGTGGAGGAAGCAAAAGTTTACCTCTCTGCATTACCCTAGTAGAAATGTAGGAGGGGGGAGGAGAGCAAAGGGAGAGCTAAGAAGATTGTCTGCCACACCAGGGACAATTGAAGAGTGAGAGAGACTGTTCTGCAATAGTCTATATAACTGGAACAAAGATCCACAGGATCCTCAAGTATGAAAGTAAACTTATACGCTTCACCACTATACTTTTGTATGTGTTTTCCGTCTCGACAAAAGAGCGATAATCCGGCACTCAACTTATACCATATACACTACACACATATATACATCAACAAAATGTACCATCGCGAAAATGCTTTATGCCAGCTTGCAAACAAAACTTTTTGGACATACACACAGACACTCACTTTTGTACACTGCTTTAGTGCTTATGCTACTCTACTGCCCAATAGGATTATCAAACACACACACAGTCACTCACAAAATGGACTTAGACACAACAAAAGCAACATGCCTTCCTTGACAATAGAATAACATACATGAATCGTTCTCAGCTTATATGACGGAGAGAGAGACAGAGATGTTCCCAGTAGTACAACTACCTCCAATAAATACTACCTTCACATTTTCCACATTTTCATCTGTACCATAAATGATGTTATGAATATGAGCTCAGCTTCAGTTATAAATATTTCACTACTGAATCATCTCAAAATGCATGAATTAGGAAAAGGACCAAACATTGTCATCAATGTAGTAATTTTGTACTACGGTGTATGGACCTAAAATTAACAATTTCTTTACTCATTCATGGCATGTATTAATACCCTCGTGTCGTGGTGAATCACAAGTATCTATGACCCTAAATTAAATTAAGCATTTGTACATAAGTAGTACGCAACGTTCAACAGTGACAAACAAAATCTCACATGTTCGTGCTGTGTTCAATTCCTGTTGGGTATGAATTCTAGATATTTGGTACAATGTTATCACCAGAAGACAATATCACATGTTCAAAAATGCATAGGATGAGTCATGTAGCATGTGCTTTTTCTCCATGGAGAAGTACGTCAAGAAGATTGGAGAAAGAGAGAGTGAAAAAAATGAACTGACAATTTCATTGAGTGTGTGAATGAGATTTCAAATATTTGCTGAAGCATAAAAAAACAATAAGTTCTGAAGAGACCCCCCATTGCTAATTTGGTTCAAATTCAGTACTTAATTGGCAATCATACAGTTTTTTGCGACAATGAACAAGGATCACATGTGAACTGAGCTACCCGGTGACTGAATCGAAGGGAATGATGTGGATACACACACGTGATATTATTGGGGGATCCATATCAGTAATACACGATCATGTGATGCATCAGCAGGCACGAGGGGAAAGGGAGAACATATTACATGACATTGTCAGCATTTTGAACATTTTGAACGTGTAAAAATAATCTGTATCTATGGAGAAGAGAGTGTGTGTGTGTGGAGGAAGAAAGACAGACTACATAATATAATATTATTATGTATGATGAATTCAATGAGTTTGGAATCCCTTTGTGGAGTACCTGCGACTGTCGGCCTCAATTCTGTGGTTACGCCCAGTAGAATACAATGCGTAATGTGTAGAATGGAGGCATGGACAAAACTAAAAACCTTCAAACCTGTCGTATTTCCATCCCTGTCACTCGCATCCTCCTGAACTGGGGAGGCAGTGAAGCACAGGTTAATCAGGTCTGACACTTTGAGACCAAAGAAAAGGGCGACTTGTACATATAGATTATTTGCAATAATCAATGTTCAACACATTTTCAAAGGTATGAACATGTCCTGCCTATTCAGTCGTATAAAAGTTGTACGCTGATCACCTTGTGTACCGCACACAGCTACACATGCTTTTTGTCTACGTATTGTTGACTAAAAATGTTTTTGAAGAGGCCATAGTCAAAGCAGTAGTTTTCAAAGTACATCTTTGTCGGGCAAAACACACACACTTCAGACACAGACTGTGTTTACAAAACATGTTAATTGTGATGTTCATAATATTTTTGGTCAACAACAATCCACACTGGAAAAAATATTGAACATCAAGGCTCTCTCACTGGGGTTCCTTTACCCACTGTCATTAGGTTTAAATAGTTGTAGGGAAAATATAATTCCCTACTTTTCCTCATGATAATTGTGTATCAAGAAATATTAATGGAGAAAATTATATCTACAGTTCTTGTTACTCCGAATCAGTTGTACAGTAGTTAGTGTAATACAGTCGAGTGTGGATTATTTGCATTTTTGACACGTACATAAATACATAAAAATAAATTTGAAGAATTATCATTAGGTCTGCTTGTAAAATTGAGTAACGTAATATATATAGAGAGAGCGAACTAGTCTACACCATTAACGGTTATTGCATATTCATTTAATACGATTGCGTATCAGAGAGGATAAAGCTTTATGCTGTTATTTTGTTGTTGTTTCAGGAGAGTGGAATCTTTACTATAATAGTAATTATGGACCTTTGCTCTGGGCTACTTCAGCTTCATTTGAGCTAGAGTCATCAGGATAAAATGTTATGTCCCATGATAAAGTGAAAAGTGCAAGTTGTTGGATACAGATGATGATGACGATGATGCATATGGAGAGTGTTGTCACCATTGTGTGGCTAATTCAATCAGTATTTCCAGTTACAAGGGGGCAGACAATATCTCAATCGTGCAGGGCTCCAAGATCTCCCATCAAGGGTGTCATTGTCATTGCACATAAAGTAATTCATTCCGACAATTTGTGTTGCATGATCGTATACTGTACAGTATCAACCAAATACATGAGAGGGGCACCCAATTGCCTCATTGTAACCCAACCATTCATTACGCCGGTTCCTATAGATTGGGTCGAGAAGGACCATCATCAAAATACTTATATGCAAGAGCACAGACACACCATGTGTAATGTACATGTACATTATTCTTTGCCCTTTTTCTTCCTCTCTCTGTCCGTTCCTATCAACCTAAAACTCTTATATTAATCCAGACTCGGGCTCAACATAAATGAGAGAGTTTACATTTAGTCTTTGAGCCATCTGCAGAATTCAAGTGTGTATATGCCATGCATATTGCATACGTCTACCCTATTCCTACTAACTAGTGCTTACTACATACTAATATTTTGAACTTAATAAGTAGATAGTAGGTATACGAGCTTATTCTAATACACATGCAGGGAAATATTGTTTGTATAATACAGCCTACTTGTAGTGTGCTAGTTTATTTTCTTAATGAAACTTTGGACACGAGCTGTGCGAAAATCTTTGAGAAGGAGATTTCCCAAACATACTCACCAAGAGATTGACGTTTGGCACGGATGGTCCATGAGTTAAAAGGAGCCGCACGATCTGTACTTCGCCACTCCAAGCTGCCAAATGCAAGGGACTTGAGCCTTGGTGATCGACAATATTTGTAGAAGCTTCATGACTCAGTAGTAACTCTACAATATCTCTGTAAATGAAATAAAAAACCATGACTTGTGTTAGATGTTTCTAGAATGACAGCTTAAAAAATATGTTATCACTCGTATCGGGATGAGAAAAATGTTTCTTTCCTTAATTTCCTTTTTAGAATAATTTACTGGGTAATTAAAAACCCATCCAGTCATAAATGACAAAATAAATCTCAACCATCATGCAATGATCTTTAACTGTCACTCGAGATGTAAATAAGTAAATACTATTTACTAAATAATTAGGGTCGATCTGGGCTATTGTGGCAGCGGGGCTTTTGTGGCAGTTGGTATTTTGAAGGCAATGGGTGGAGTTTTTGAACCGAATTTTTTTCTGAATCTGTTCTCCGCACACTCTGTCACTATACACTAAAGTTTCAGTGCTTAACTAAATATGTTGCTAGAGCTATGGCTTGAATTAATGACTA
>WJFB01002330.1:0-20235 GCA_009870185.1 Pygmarrhopalites habei
TTGGACTGGAGGGTAGAATTTGTGTACTGGAGAGTGGAAAATATTTGTTCTGTTGGTGGGGTCAATATTTTCTACTCATCCTTTACTCAGTCTCCCCCATCGGAATCGGTACAAAATTTTCCACTCTGGGGTAGAAAATTTCCCCGGAAATTCTAAGAGTGCAGTGAAACTAAAATTCCTTCGAAAATCACGGATTCGCCACAATAATAATTATTCTAAACTTTGACGCAGGTCACTCTCTCTCTCTGTCTGCCGATTCCTACAACTTAGAAGTTAAAGAATGATGGCAGTTTCAATTTCTTCTAAAAAATACTGTGTAATTTATTATTCTATTTCAAAATTCTCACAAAATCCATTCCCACCTCCCACTCACGTACACAATCAATTTGATTAATCCCAGCTGAATTAATTCTACAAAAAATATTGTTGTACTCCCACTCAACCCGATACCCAGTACCATGCAAGCCCCTTTCAAATTCTTCATTGTTAACATACTACTTTCATTCTCGTCCACATTTCCATTTTCTAATTCTTTATTTTCTGCCTTCCTCTTCTCAAGCTGGACTCTCCTTGCTTCTTCATAGCTCAACCTTAACCAATGGTCAGTCAACCCAGCGTCAAAAACTTGTCCGACTGCCCACTGAAAACTTTGTAACAAATAAGCTCTCTTTTTTGTGAGTGGTCCAGCCACCACAAAATATTCTCTTGATGGAGCATAATTTAATTTACTCCGTCCAAATTTGTCTGAATAATCCGTGACGACAGTCAACTGACTCACAGCTGGTAAATTAATACATGCACGTTTAGGTCGGAGTGCTTTTTCCAAACATTTTGTCACATTCGGTTCTAACTCCATTTCTCTAGCTATTTTCATCATGGCTGGAGTTGTTGACCTCCGAATGAGGTCATTGGCCACTCCACCGTAAGAATGCAGGGTCCATTTGTATTTGGATGAAGCAAGGGCATCAAAATCTTTTGGTACAGGAGGTAACCATGGGAATGTCAGGAAACCTACAAGTTTTCCACGGTATATTGTAGCAATGACGAGGCCAGTCAAGCTCCAGACTGCTGTGAAAAATTTGACTCTTCCCGCCAAACGTCCGTTAATTTCAGAGGGAGCTTCGAAAAACGAGAAGATTGTAAATTCCAATATTTTAAATTTTCCCATTCTGGCTCTGGATTTCTTTTTATTCTTCTTGCTGAGAATTGATTCTGTAGAGGAATTGGAGATCAAACTTTTTTCATATTTCCCGCCACTTCTGTCAAGAAAAAATATTGCGAGGAATCCAAGGATAAATGAAAATCCACAACAAATCCAAGCTGAAGTAGACAGTGGCCAAAAAATGGCTTCCCACGTGAACAAAGCTGTAGGACGAGACGCAATGAACGTGACAACTGTTACTTCAAATCCTCCCGCCAATTCCACAAACTGGTACCGAATAAGGGACTGAGCTGCACCGAAACCAATGTCCGATTTCCCAGCCAATACATTACCCACCATGCCAGACCACGTGACACCATCTTTCCCTATCGTTCCAGAACCACCAGCAGGGATCATGGAAGCAGAGAAATTTAAACTTTTTTCGAATGCCTGAATGCTGTAGGAATAAGGACCACCTTCACTGACATACCTCCGACCTTGGGGGTCAAGGGTTGGAAGCTCCCGGATTGTAATGCGAGAAGGGACGGATGTAATTCCACTGATTGGAATTACACGGCCATGGAAATTGGTCACCGATTTTGAAAACAGTTTTGAGAGTCTGAATTTTGAGAACAATTGAGGGGAGAGTGGGAAATTTGAATTTTCTCCAAAAGCAGTTCTTAAGTTGATAAGTGGTTCTTTCACGGATTCTAAATGTGGAAGCGGGAGGGTCAGAATAGTGGAAAACAAATTGGGGCATATTATGCAGATTTGTCGCAGAATTAAATTTGGACTTAAGTTCGATTGAAAAGGAGTTAATAGAATGGAATGAGAAAGTTGGAGAGATTTTATATTGACTTCGGCTCCCTCTAATTGAAAAGTTTCAAGGATTGTGATTGAAAGGAAGAGGAAGAAATCTTCATCTTGTTTTGTAACTGGGTAGTAAATTGGATTCAATAGAGATTTGAATTGAACGACGGCGAAGATTGACTGTGGGTTCTTGAATAAAGTTTGGAATTGAAGATGGATTTTGGAAGAAGGGAAAATGATGGTCGTGCAAAATGGAGTGAACTTTTTGATCAATTTTTTCCATTCAGGATCGTTCAGAGTTGGAGCAGGGAGTATTTTTGAGATTGATTTGTTGGATTCGATTGTCTCGGTTGAGGTAGGCAGTGAGTAAAATTTGGAAGTGAGGTAGATGTCATTTACTGTGGAATTCGAATTTAGATTGTAGAATGGTGAAATGTAATCTGAACTGGAGTCACGTGAGGAGGAGGCGAATAGGAGGGAGCAATGATTTAAATGAGTTGTTAGTAATTGGGTGAGTAGGTTTACATGGGAGGAGATGAGGAATGAATTGGATTGGGAATTTTGACAGCCGATGATTAAAGGATTAATACTGGTCAGTAGAAATAGGTAAACGGGTAACAGGATTTTTTGAGCCATTCAAATTCTAATCCGGGTTTCGAAAGAGAAATTAATTTTAATTTAAAATTTCATGGCTGTCGAGATTCTCGACTGGAAACTTTTGGCTTAAAGGATGTAACTTACATGTAAGAAAAGTGTTTTAGGTGCGAAAGACTTGAATCAGAAAATTCTAGGAAATTGTCTGGAGTTTCCGTGACAAGAAATAAATAAATCAATTTAGAATGAAACAAGCCAAATTTGTACAAAAGAGATTGTCAATAATTAATGGAACGTGGGTGTACAAAGTCATTAGATGGAGGTCAAAGCAATAAAATGTTGAAATGGGACATTCCATACATTTAGATGTATTTTGGAATCAATTTTGAAGACAATGACTTCATATGGCAGGTGAAGTTTTCACAAATGTGGACTGTGTTTGCACACGTGGATAATTAATTTGCAAACATCATCGAACCAAAGAATAGATTGAGAGAAATTGCGAAAACAAATGGAGAGACAGTATCCAATGTCATGGCCAGGTTCAAAATATAATTTGGAAGGCTATGGAACCTCGAATCGTGTCTCCAGATTTATTAGACAGTTTTAAAACATATCTCATTTTGGTGACACGAATCTGTAATAATTGACACACTTCAACGCCGTTCGAATGTTTAGGCGATGTTTTCGCGCCATCGGTAAGACAGGTGGTTCAAAGCAAGCCCTTTCACTATTTTTGGGGACGGAAAATTCCGCCCCCAAAAATCTCGAGTGCTATGCATGGCATAGACAGGGCGCTTGCGAATGTTTTTCTCCAAATTCAGGAAACGGGTGACCTCGTGACGTGACACAATGTAGGTCACACACTTACCGTCCGCGTGACGTGACACAAAACCGCCCCAAGGGCAGTGCAATAGTTGCAAGCGCCTAAAAATAGTGAAAGGCCTTCGTTCAAAAGAGTACATTTTTTGAGAATATTCCTTCACAAACAAAAAATTAATTTTCAAAAAAATTAAAATCGGACGTCGACGAATAACAAAATACAAAAATTATCGGATTTTCGATACATGTCGTTTGAATAAATAAATAAATGAAAGATTAACTCCTCACAAGGAGATCCGATACCCGTGCCGTGAGAAAAAATAGTTCAAAAAAGTTTGTTTACAAAAAATCACTTTATTTAAACCAATGGTGTAGAGGTCAGGACTTTTTTGGGATACTAGGTCAAATATTTGGCCAATGCAACCAAGCAATACCTCTCGAGAAGATTCCAAGCTTTTTTTGAGCCCACTCCCGTCTCAATCGGTTAAGGGACATGAGTAAAACGTTTCCGAAAGATGAACGACGTTAAATGGGCTTTAGCGTGCGGAATAATGGGGAACCATTTCAACTCCTCCTTAAAAATGATGAATTTAAAAAAACTCGTTTTTGTGATGCAAAGTATTGAAGGAACTTTTCATGATTTTAGCTACAGAAAGTGGTGACCCAATTTTAAAAATTTGGTGGCAACAATTGAGGAGGTTATTTCCAAAACGTCGTATCTGCACGTGGCCCGTGAATAGGAAGGCTCGCTCGCTCCACTCATGCCGCTCGCTTCTATACACACACACGGGCACACTGCAGATACGACGTTTTGGAAATAACCTCTACAATTGTTCCCTACATGTATATTAACGCCCAGTGTCACTGGGCCAGTGAAAAGTTTCGTGGCCATTATGGGCACGTTTTTTTCAACTACTAATTGAAAGGATGATGATCCGATAAAGGATGTGAGTGGGATGATTCATCTCTCATGTCGCTGAAATTTTGTTGATCATAATAGCTGATTTATTTATGAATCATCAACGACACAATATTCAGAAATAAAGTACAAATCATTTCCTAATAAAAAATGACACTCTCTCTCTTTTTATTCTCTTCTCTTCCATTTGACAGAATTTACATCCCAACCAAATGATCATAGAGGACAAGGATGAACATGAAACCCTTCCTTATTCCGCTAAATTATTTGTACAAAATGTGTCAAACATGGATGAAGGGACGTATTACTGTCACTACAAAAATGACACTAAATCTGAATTCTTTGAAGACATCACTTTCAATGTATTGACACCGGAGACTGGAGAGGCATGGACTACTGGTAAGTTTTTCAGTTATAATTTGTTTCATTTAATTGTCTGGTCAAAATTAATTTGAGAGAAGTTAGTTTCTATTATTTGTGGG
The DNA here is from genome assembly GCA_009870185.1 of Pygmarrhopalites habei. Classification (NCBI taxonomy): domain Eukaryota; kingdom Metazoa; phylum Arthropoda; class Collembola; order Symphypleona; family Arrhopalitidae; genus Pygmarrhopalites; species Pygmarrhopalites habei. Next base: position 4,769 of record WJFB01002330.1, read on the forward strand.
GGAATTTAATCATGAGAGAAGAATACCACGTTATTTTTGCCTTTAACAATTGTCAAATATTTAAAAAAATATTTTAAAGAATGTCAGTGCAAATTTTTTGATAAAAGAAATGTTGATTGTCTCTGTTCATGTGAAGAATTTTGACTTTGGGGTCAAAATTTTTGCTTTGCTCTTCACCATCATTCCAAAAATACACACAAAAATCAAAATTAATTCGCAATTTGTCGTGTTAACTGTCAATAACCAAAATACATTTTGTAGAGAGTAGACGCTGGAATTAAAATAATTAATTAAAAGAATGTAATATTAATGTGGAAAAATTGAAAACCACTTCTTTAGTGGGTAATGCGTATACAGTATACACTAAAATGATATTTGTCAAACCGGAAGTACACCGGAAATACATGTGGAAAATGAAGTATTGTCGTAGTGTCATGTAATGTTCTGTTTTCTTGATTGCATGATGTCTCACTAATAACAATAATAGTGATTCTAATGTTGTCTATATGTGTGGGGGGAATTAAAAACCATTTACTATTTGATGTATTAGAGTTCAAAAAAGTAATTTTTGAGAGCATTTTGCTTTTTCAGCGGATTTATTGGTCGGAGTAGATCGTGGTCCGCTCCAGACGGTCGTAGCCTATGTGGGCACTTCTGCTAATCTCCCGTGTAAACCAACGAGACCCTCCGTCAGCGTTTCGCTTTCAAATGATCATGTAAGCTTTTTTATCCTTTTTGGGTCTCTCTTTCTTTCTTTCTCTCCTTTTATCTCTTCATCTCCGTCATATTTTTCTATAAAAAGTGCGTGTGCGACGTGTGTTTTCTCCCACACGTATTCTCATTAAACTAAAATTATTTGATATTAATAGGGTTAGTACTGCTACAAAGTATTTGGTATAACTTGTTGAAAAAATTACGCATATACAAATATTTAATATTATTAATCGATTCAATTTTGTCGGCTTGAGGGAGAGAAAAAAATGACCAAAAAATATTGACACAGTATTTGACTTCTCTTGTATTTTTTCCATTAACTTTATTACTAGGCAAATAGATCCATAACCTTTACAACATTCTGGAGAGATGTGGTGTGTGTGTGTATGTGTGTGTGTAATGTCAACATACAACCCACACCCATAATGATACTTTGTATAATATGTGTAGGACAAGAGGAGTAGGAGTGAGCATTTTTTATATGAACATATGTGATTTTTACACACAACAGTTTTTTCTTTCACTATAAATTTCTTATCTATTGTACATACAAATTCTACTTTAAAATAGTAAAAAAAATAATTGTGTGGGTGGGGGAAAAAGAAATTGAAAAACCTTTAATGTTGCAAGACAACTTGGATTCCTAGTAAAGTGTAAAGGTTTCTAGGATTAATGTGTCTTATTATAATTTATTTTTTTGTGGTTGACAATAGTCCAGTTTTTGTACAATTTGTCAATTTCCGTCCATTTTGCGTAGGCACACACACAATTAATATTTCATACATTTTGTTTTTAAAAGTCTCAGTGCAGGGTAGGATGCTAGTTTATGGTGAAGAGTGTTCCGTTATTTAGTGGTTGTAAACTTTAGTCCAGACTAAAATGTCATTACTATAATTTATAATTTGATTTAATTAGTAATTTCAAGATTTTGTTTACTCCTTTTGACAGTTGGCAAAAGCCTTGTGTTATGTAGAACTTTGATTTAATCCTACACAGGTATATCCTTGTAGATTATACATTTGAGCCATACACGAGTGTACAGGAAACTTCAATGGAAGAGCTTATATAGAGTATAATAGAGAATAGCCATCTTGTTTGACAAACAGTGAGGATTGAGTCATAAAATCCTCCTCCTTGAATTAGAGTCGTAATATAAAAGAGGAGGAGGAGACGGAATGATTTCATTTGATCGTTACACATTATACCGTACAATATGGCAGAGGAGTCGTATCACAGAAAAGTCTAGCATTTGAGACTAATAATGTCTACTTTGCTTTGAGATGTTGCGGTCATCCAGCTTTCCCTTTCTACACTTTATACACACAACACAACAGAATCGTACAATGTGTATAAGGACTGCCCGTTTCGTTGTTCACAAATGATAATTGAGAGAAAAATGTATTGCGGTTTTTCATGGTCAAATTATCTTGTTTTATGTAAATAGAGAGAGACTATCGTAGTTTAGTAAACTCCCCATCCCACACACACACATGTTGTAAAAAGGGAAACGGATGTGCAATAATCGTACACAAATTATGATTATGAAGGCATACGACCCCATGTCTGTGTATTTATTCATTTTGTTCAAATCAAGCTGTCTTAAAATAAATCACCGAATGTAAAAACGTCCCTCCTCCTCCTCCTCCTCCATGTTTTAAAGTATAATCTTGTGTGTGTGTGTACTCCAGTTCCGCTTTTGACTCCTTTATCCATTCATGAATAAGTTGACACACCAAAAAAAAGAAAAATGTTGCATTATTCAGGGTGAGTGGATGCCCAACATCCCCGGTTCCAGGCTGTACTATAGTTCAACTGAAGGCTACACAATTAATCCAGTGACGCTGGAAGATCAGGGACAATTTACTTGCAGAGGGGTCATTCGAGGAGGCGATGAGAATGACAAACAAGAGATTGTTATTTACGTGCGTGTCCTCTGTATGTACTCTCAAATTTTTTCATTCAATTTTTATACTTTTCCTTGCATAAATCCTCACATTTCCCTATCATTTCATTCATAGCTCTCTCCCTACACACGCACACGCACGACAAAAAAAATTTCTTTATAAAAATATATGGACTCACACATGAAAATTCCCAAATTTCCTCTTCCTTTAGCTTGAAAGGATTTTACTAGTTTATTGCAAAAAAAGTTATGCATGTTTGCACTTGGAATAAGCCTTAATTCCACCAAGTACCATTTAATACCTCCTATATTTATTTATGCATGAAAATTTTGCTGCCTAACGCAATTTTGCAATTAAATTACATATTTACTACCCGCGTAGTTTGTTCTTTCTATTTAGTTTATTATGTCCACACTGAATTATAATGTCATTTTGATTTCACAATTTTATCAATTTGTGCGTAACACTTTTATAAGCGTGGGGCTTTGACCTGCATGTAATCTACATTTTACTAACCATATTTAAATTTATTATGTACAATTTGGAATGGCTCAACCCAACTGCATGCAAGCACAACTCTAACTACACAATGAAAAGATGGACATTGCAAAATTAATTAATTACTGTATAATTTTCACCAAAATATTTTCAAAAAAAATACATTTTCACACTTGTTTTTTTAAACATTATTTTGGATTTTTTAAAATGTCAATTAACATGTGTTTTATTCCCCTTCACACAAACCCACACCAACATTAATGAAATTTTGTTTTCCTTGATGTTCATAATTGACTAATGTAAAGTGGATAATTGTGAATTAACAGCCACGACTCCAGTGAGTGAGAAACCGACGATTAATGCAACTTTTGCAGAGGCCATTGGTGTAAGGTCAGACTTCAAACTTGTCTGTAGTTTCAAAGCACCCTTCAATGTTCTGTACAGAATAAGCTGGACGAGTCCAATGGATGTCATCGATGTAAATTAATATCTAAAAAATGTTTTAGTTTTGACACAATGAGCTAAAAATTTGGAATTTTAATCACACTCATTTATCATCTTTTTTAATGTGGACAGTCGGAACGGGCAACGATAGACCTGAACTGCCAGGTGAATACAGGGAATACAGAAAAAAAGTGTGATGTCACTCTAAAAGTCACAAATGCCATTAAGTCTGACGCGGATGTGTACATTTGTACAGTCGCGTTGAGTCCAGTTCTTAGTAAAAGTGTGAACCACACGGTCAAGATTTATGGTAAGAAGACATTGTAAAATCATTCTATAGTGTAAAGAAATAGAGAGACACTCTGCACAGAGATTGTTCCTTTTGATTTTGATAATAGGTCCAGGAGATGAATTTCTGGATGCGGAAACTCAAAACACAACAATTGAAGTGAATGCAGGTGAGACAGCACAATGGGTCATTACTATGGATGGGTTTCCTCAAATCCAAGACAAACATTACAAATGGGAGAAAGTCAATCAGAAAAATCCTCTCAAAATGAGTGACAAGTATCAAATAGTAGTGAAGAAAGCGAGTCGAGAAATCATTCTCAAGATCAATGAAGCTCTACTCCAAGACACTGGACAGTACATCTTTATGGTTAATGTAGGAATCTCATTTTAAATGAGTCATTAGTGATACACATAAAAATGGGTAACTTTTTAATTTTTCACAACTTTTGAACTTTTCACAGAATGGTTACAAGACCGTCAATTTGTCACTCAACTTGACAGTTTATGGTAAGTTATTGCAATGCCTCTCTTCCAAACTAATTTAATTGAGATTTTTTTTGTCATAATGTATTTTTTTGCTCTCATTGTAACATTTATTTAAAAATTTGACAGACAAACCTAATTTGAAGGCATTGATCAAACCTACTGGAGGTGATTTTTACATTTATGGAAAGCAGTACACTTTTGAGTGTGAAGCCAATGGTTTTCCATACCCTAATATCACCTGGACATTCCAGAAATGTTCCTTCAGTCACATTGATGAGTGTACCAATAATATCGTTGAGCATATACATGTAAGAACTTGTCTTCTATTTGTCAAAATTTTCAATTATTAGAGCTTCTTATTTGATTATGTCCACTAATTTCTTGTTCAAATTTTTTCTAGTCAATCTCAGAACCATATGATTTAGCATTTAGAAGAGGAACAAGATCTTCTGCAACTGTCACTACTCTTCATCATGGTTTACTTGATGTGGAAGCGACGAATAGCCAATCTAATCCAAAAGAACCAGTGATTGATGGATGGGATATTAAAATCATTGGTAAATTATCCAGTCAGATTTTTAAAAAACCATGCACAGACGACCTGAATTTATAGAAGCAAAAACCTTTTTGTAGATTTTGATGACCCATCCCAAACTGGATTCACTATAAATGGGAACTTAAATCCAATTGACCAGACTCCAGTGACATATTTGTGTGCCGTTACAAATCTTTATTTTAAATCTGGACTTGTATGGGAGAGACAAAGGAAAAATGGTCAGATTGAGAAACTTGACTCTGACACTCCTGGTGAGTATTTAAAATTTGGGTTTCCTCATTTTTTGTTTCCAGTGGACTCAATTTAATTTTGATTGGTGATTTCTTTCAGGGATTTTGGTGACTGGAAGAGAAAGTCCATGGTCCTTCCAAAGTCAACTGGACATTCATAATATTAGACTGACTGACAGTGGAGACTATTTTTGTCGGGCTAGTTTCCAAAATGGAACCACTCAAACCACTCAAACTCGTCCAGTGTCCATCAGAGTTTTGGGTGAGCCACGAACACGACAAAAAATTTCTAAATTCTATCTGGCATATGACATTTAAAATTGAATATGAAAAATTTTTAGAGAGGATACCAGCCGATTTTGACCGGGACACAAATCTAAATGACTCAACAATTGTGTACCAGGCAGGGGATAAAATTGGTGAATTCATTTGTAAAGGACAAGGTCGTCCAATGCCTAATATCACTTGGTTTAAGGTAATTCGAAATTTCTTTACAAATGATCGCTACTGCACACGCACACATTAATAAAAAGTTGTAATCTCTCTTTTGAGTTTAGGATGACATCCCGTCAACAGAATGGAGCCAAGAACTGAAAAATATGTTGAGCATTGACGGACATGAGTCCCGACTCAAATTAAATTCAAAACCAGAGTTTGCTGGAAAGTACACATGTAAAGTTAACAACGATGACCAAGATATTGGAAGAGAAAGACACGTCATGATTGAGATTGCACAAAAATGGATTTCAACCCAGGGCATCACAATTATGGCTGTACTTGGTTCTATGGTGGTCATTCTACTCATTTGTCTTTGTGTCAAATTTTACAAGGATCGAGTAAGACAGCTTTTCATTTTACACAACCATTTTGTTTTTATTGCTAGAATAATTTTACAATTTTTAATCTCAATTGCAGAAACGACAATTAGTTCTGATATACAAACGTCGAATGGAGTTTATGAATGGAGCAACTGAAAATATTAATCCTGACCTTCCAGTCCATGACCAAGTCAATTTACTCCCATACTACGACACGTGGGAATTTCCAAAGGAAAATCTAAAGCTTGGTACACAATGTTTTTTGACCAATTTGGGTTAAAATAGTCAACTTCGTTATTCCATTAATTAAAATCATTTTTTTGTTTTTCACAGGAATGCTTCTGGGATCGGGGGCCTTCGGTCAAGTGGTGAAAGCAGACGCATTCGGAATAATTGATTCGGAGCCAGTAACGGTAAATGAACGTTGCATAAACATTTTGTTTCTAAAAAAAAGATTTGTACTGGGAAAGGTGTTATTTAACTATGGATTTTAAATTTTCCACAGACTGTTGCGGTGAAAATGGTCAAACCGAATGCAAATGAAAGTCATGTCAATGCATTAGTGTCCGAATTGAAGATAATGGTTCATTTGGGTGGACATGTGAATGTGGTCAATTTACTTGGAGCCTGTACAAAGGATTTGGCCAGAAAAGGTTACATACATTTGTAATTTTCTTGTTGGTACACATTTCACAATAGTAACAATAATTTTTTAACCTTTGTCTTTCAAACTCTAGGAGAATTATTAGTAATTGTTGAGTACTGCAAGTATGGAAGTCTACTCAGTTACCTACATAGACACAAAAGTGAGTTTGTGGACCAACTTGACCCTATCACAGGGCTTGTTGACCCTGAATTTGCACAACAGTTGGAAGAATCATCATTGGCAAGGTAAGATTTTTTAACAATTGACAATAATTTTTTAAAATGTGATTTAGTACCATTACTAATTCAGTGTAGGATCAGATATTGAAGCATTTACTGAAGAAAAAACACTGACAATTAATTTAATTCATAAGTTTTTTGGTTAGCATTTTGTAACAAAGCATGGTACACACTAATAATTTACTTCACAAAAGATTGCGCTTTTTAGTTTTTTATTTGGTGATTGTTTTCCTTTTTTGAAAGTATCTTTGGAAGCTTTGGTTCAAACTCTTAGTAATTATCAGCATGACTAAATTAATTAGTGCATTATTTTTGTAGAATCAAAAACAAAGATTGATTGAGTTGAACAAAAAAACTTTAGAAAGAATGGTAGTTTAGTTGTTAGTAAAATAGAGTAATTTTTTTGCTGTCGTAGTTGTATGATATAACAAAAAACCAATAATTAACTAATTTGGAATTTACATTGTTTTCTCTTTGGGGGGATTGGCTGAATGGTGTGCTGGATCAACTTAAAAAATATGTAAAAAAAAATATTTGGGTACGAAATCTACTACTCTGTTCCTGTGGTCTTCGGTTGCATCACCCGGGTTTTATTCTCCTCTAATTATAATCTTGGCTTCAAAATCCTTCCCTCTCTCTAATCTTTAATATTATTATAAAAACTTTCTTTGAATGCTCTTGAATGTTATTATGTTGTGAAAATGACTCCTTACAAAAAAAACACAGACTGAATTATGCGGCTTTAACATTTACTGAAAACAGAGCAAATCGGATGGCTGCAAATGGTTACCGACTCATGATAGCCAATGAAGATGTTAAGAATGTTGGACCGGTCAGTTACAATCCAGCAGATGACTACGATTGTCGAAATGTACCTAGTGTCTGTACTGACATGAGTTACGTGTCCAACTCGGTTGAAGGGACGGATGGGAGGAGAGGATCCTCAAATACTTCTTGGAATGGTCAACATTATCGTGGAGACTATCAACAACGAGATGTTCAACCCATCACCACAACCGACATTCTTTGTTGGTCATTCCAGATTGCACGTGGCATGGACTATTTGTCCAGTCGGAAAGTACGAGCAAAACACGTTTATTTTCCTGTTCTGACAAGCTTTCAATTATTGATACCATCTAAAATTAAATAATTGTACAGGTTTTACATGGAGATTTGGCTGCACGGAACGTTCTTCTTGCAGACAATGATATTGTCAAAATTTGTGATTTTGGCCTCGCAAAGGAACTGTACAAAGATAATTACAAAAAGAACAGCGAGGTATTTCATTTTTGAGACTACGATTTTACACGTAATTGTCTGAATAAAAAATTTATAACTGTATTATTTTTGAAGGGAATTTTACTGCCAGTGAAATGGATGAGTCCCGAGTCAATTTACTATGGAGTATTCTCAACCCAATCAGATGTGTGGTCCTTCGCAGTCACAGTTTGGGAACTTTTCTCCCTTGGAAAGACTCCTTATCCTGGTGCGTCATTTCTTTCATTCATTTATTTCGTATTCAATTCATTATTTTATATCCCCTACGTATTTTTTAGGAATGGATGCGGATGCCAAATTTTACACAATGTTGAATGATGGTTACCGAATGGAACGGCCACCTCATGCTCCCCTCCCAGTCTACGACCTCATGAAAGACTGTTGGAATCATGAACCATCAGATCGTCCATCTTTCACTTGTCTTGTAGATCAAATTGGAAATCTAATTGATTCTGGACTCCGACAACGATACATTGACTGTAATGAAAATTACTGTCGAATGAATAATGACTGGTTAAGAAATAATCAAGACTATCTTTTACAAATGGGGACGGCGGACCTTGTTTGTGAGGATCCGGAAGAGACGGCGAATCCAACTTATGTCAATGTTGTCCAAGAGAGTTCAGACTATTTACTCCCTAATAGGCCGGGTGATCAAATTTCAAAAAATTGTTTGGAGAGTGAAGGGAAATATAAGAATTGTGATGAAGACTTTCCAAAACTTCAACAGTTGGCTAATAATGCAGGGTATATTTACATGAATTCATCCCCTCCATCCGATCCCGTCAATATGACTCAACCAACAATGACAATGGACACTTTTCGTCCACCACCACCAATCCAAAACTCACCACCACCGCCGTCATCCCCTGATGACAATGAAGAGAAGAAGACAGCTGAAAATAAACAATATTTTAATTTTAATCCTGTTGGAGATGTGAACAATTTTCTCAATTATCCCAACGATGAGGAGGAGGAAGAGGAAGAAGAAGAAGAGGAGGAGGAAGAGAGAAAACCAAGTGAAATTAATTTATTCACTGTCCCACCAACTCTACATCATTTGAAAGAAATTGAAGGGATCTCGAACATAAACTATGTACCCAACAATCTGATTTTTGCTCCTAAAACCACCCTTTTTTGTGATAATCATAATCTTCGTAGTAGTGACTTGTGTAATGAGAGGGACTCTCAGGATTTGGAAGACATATCTACTAGTAATAATAAGAGTACGACGAGGAATAATAAGAGACAAAAAAATGATAGTGGGATCTCTTCTATTGGGTCAAATAATGAACATTCTACACAACATGACTCTCAGGATCCTCATTCAACAAAGGAAGAGGAGGAGGAGAATCCAAATCAAAAATTTCCACCATTTTATTATGATAATAATTAGTTAGCTGAAATTATAGTGAATGGACCTGTGTCAAAGTAAAAAAAATCATTCCAGAGTTCAAGTCAGTTAAATATGTCACTGCTGTGTGTACGTAATCAGGGTATGTACAACTGTCAACGACCATCAAATGTTGTGTGTAAAATAATAACATAACGTTTCGTTCATTCTTGCCAAAAAATAATTGTAAACCAATTTGTTATTTTGTACCATATTACCCTCCTTCATGTGTCCCAAAGTTTTAGGTTATTTTATTTATATGTTTTTTTGCAGACGAGTGCATTTATGTATATACTCACCTTAGGTTGTTTCGTATACATAATTTATTGTGCTACACTTTTACTTATTTGTTTTTATCGTAACTATACTACTTAGTACAATGCATTTTACTGTTTTTGCTGCTTTTTTATTAGTGATGATGTTTATTGTACATTTGGCACGATGTAGCTTAAGAAAATATCACTTCACAAAGGAAAATAGACTATCAGTTGTGTGGCAGAATATTTTTTTTGTCCCATTGACTTTACCATTAATTTTAGTATAAAGATCATAGTATAATTGTTTGTGCTCAAAGAATCACAAAAAGCTTTTTTTAATTTGTGTAACGAGAGGTCATAAATATAAATATATATAGTCATTATGTTACATGAAAGCCATCTTGTTATTTAAGTTGTATCATGGATTTTTTAATAAATTGTTTCAACAAAAGAACTTTCTCCGTATCCTTGTTACAACTTTCTATTTTCCCTATGGATGCATGCAGAGGAGGCTCGAGAGCTCCTTGCAAAGGAAAGGAGATTCAAACGTAATTTTCGCTTGTCACTTTGGTCAACTTTGGTCATTTTCTGCTTTAATTCTATCAAAAACTCTTTCTGAAATTGGAATAATGAGTCAACCAAAGGTCTCGGAGTATGGCACTACCAGTCCAATGATATACGGGTAAGGATATTTTTGAGTATTTTTGAGTGACCGGTGAACAGATTCTTTGAAAAATAATTGATAATTTCAGACTTGGAGCAAATTCTAAAGCAGGAAGTTTGGTCTCTTCTCATCCAATTGAGGCTTCAGAAAGAAATGTAAGTTTTATTTAATTAGTGTTTTGAATTTGTGTATGCCAAGAAACTATTCATGAATTTAAATCATAATTTCAGTTCTTGCAACGGAAAGAACATCAAGAGTTTGCAATGTTACGCAAAATTCAAGGGCTCCATGCACCACTGAAACTTCAAATGGAAAGGAAAATTACTCTTAAATCAGGTCACCTACCTTTTCTCCCACGGTCAAATGCATCTTACGATGTTCTTACAGGTAATAAACTGACAAAATTGGATTGTAAAATTATTTTTTAAAGCTACACTTTGTCGAACAGAAACACAAACTGTGAAATATTATTTTATCAATTGTAGGACGTGATGAATTAATTACATTTGAAGACTTTTTGGGAAATCCTCATGAGCCAGAAAATATGGGACAACCCCATGCAATGGTAGAGAAACAGATGGGTATACTGTGAGAGAGAATATATAAATATTACTACGAAATAATCAGATACGCCTTTGGTTCTCATTCATTTTCAGTATGTTTATTCAAATATCAAAAATTTAATCATACTATTTCCCAACAATAATATTTGTAAACTCTTATATAGTAATGGATAAAATGTTTTCATTAATAAATTTTCATTCAAAATAGATTGAGTATATTTCAGGACCTTTTATTTTTCAACCTGAACCAAGTCAAGAAGTCGATAGAGCATAATTTTTTTGACCTCCTCGATCCCAGTTTTTACTTCTACATCTGGTGGATTATCTATTCGTGTTTGCAGGCCATTCAATATTGCTTGCTTCTTGTTTTCACGGGCACAAATGACAAACGGGAACCCAAATTTCGTCTTGTACCTTAAGTAGAATTTTATTTAAAGTTTTAATTTGTTAACAAAATAGTCTGGATAAATTTTTAAAAAGAAATATCACCTATTGTTCAAATCGGTCAATGTTTCTCTCTCGGCTGGAGTTAAAGTATTCAGTTCTGCAGCCAATTGTTCCTATTTTTAATTTTAAAAAAATATTTATACAAGGGAAATGACAAAGATAGCAGAGTGATTTTGGAAAGAGAAATTTATTATACTTTAGTTGACTCTTGTGTAAGGAGTCCTTGTTGAGCTATTCTTCCTGCCAGATCAGGGTGCAATCGTAAAATTCCTTCATGGCCTAAAGTGTATTAAACGATTCAATATTTTTAAACATCCAAAAAATTTTAAAGGTTTAATATGAATCTATTACTTTCTTAGCTAAAAGTCAAATTTCCATTGCAGGCCATAATGTAGCCTTACAAATTTCAGCTGAGAGGAGGAATCTTATGTAATAAAAATTTATTGCAGTTAAACAATAGAATGTTACCTCACACACATGTGTGTAAGTATGACTTGTCTATTGTATGATTTAAGTAAAAGAGGTAGCCGTGACAAGAGAGAATTCTTGACAGTAGCCAAAATAGAAATACCATGACTAAAAGGATTTTTTTTGTCTCATTCATTCAGATTGAACTTCACACTGTATAGCTCGGAGTTGTATTTTATGCAGATCAGCCATAAAAATACATGAAGGAGACAGAAGCGTTGTTTTGTTGTTGTTATATAATATATTCTCTCTTTTTTTTGAAAAACGGACTTATTTTTACCAATGGATGGTAAGTTGTCAATGAAATGGCTGATTTCGGCATGTAAAGAATGGACGTTGTAAAACGGTCGGCGTGAAGACACAGCAGCAGCACAGATTCCACAATGTTCTACCACGTTACTGAAAACTTGTTGGAATTCTTCATATCCCATATCATTCACTTGCTGAATGCTGTAAGCCATGGCGTCCACTGAATGAAAGAGGGGCTGTATACAATCTGTGTGAAGAAAGAGGAAGACTGGATAGAATTAAATCAAGTGTGATATACAACCGGGTAGTGAGAAACAGTCAGAGGTCCTTGCAAAAAAAATAGTAAAAGACTCCGTATCCGAACCACCACTTCTCTCTCTTTTCGACGAAAGTCCGTGTTCAATAACTTTGTCTTGTGAATCTCTTGTTTTTCTCCTCCTTCCTCACCCCCGTAACTTTATTGCACCATGTCTTTCTTTCTGTATTTCACTTACTCAGCTGGACGAAAAACCAAGAATTAATAGTTAAAATAACCGAAGCATGACTTGTGATCATTTCTGCGTCTTTTTTCCACTCACATTCACAACACAATGACAAGAAGAGAGATCAGGGGAAAAGAGTTTATATTATGGCGTCTTGGATCTTCCCTGTTTCACATACTCATCTTCATGGGTGATCTTCGTTGTGGTCGTATGCTCTCCCACATTCAAATATGCACGTTCAACTCTATACTCGGTGGAAATAGCAGCTCAAAATGTGACAATTTTTTCGTCTAGGAAAAATTTTCGTTCCAAATAAATGAATAATTTGGACTGTTGAATACTCTTTTTAGAAAATAGGATTTCAAAAATGTTTGAATTGTCAATAGTTTAAAACACAACTTGTATTCAGATGTCAATTATCTTTCTCATTCCAACTCAACGTTCATTCAACTCAGTTAAAGTTGGACTTGAGTCCATTGCATTAACAATACACTATCTGCCCATTACTATAATGTTAAACTCAGTCTATGCAATGCATTTGTAAACCATTCCACTTGTGTACAACTTGAAGGAGAAAAGTTGTACAGTACTTAAAACTCTTTATAGCATCATTATCAACATAGCAAAGGTCAAATGAATTTTTTAAATACCAAGCCCTAACTACTTCCTACTGTAGGAAACTTACAAAAAAGCTTGCATCCATATTGAAGCACGTGCAAAGGCTATGTCCACAAAAAAAATGGACAATTTTTTGCCTATATTCAATGTCCCCTATCCATTACAACAGGAGCAAAAGTCAATGTATGAAAGTATAAAGAATTTTAAAAATGATATTTTTCTGACTAATGACCATATAGCAGAACAAGGAGGATACAACTATCCAGTAGTACAGGAGGGAAAAAAGGTGAATAGTAAAAATGTAGCGTCGGCGGTGGCTGAGTAATAATTTAATATTGATCCATTGACACTGGGCACGCAGTGGATTCACGGCATGAGGTAGAAGATGAGAGGAGACCGAAAATGATAGGAAAATGGACACGAGAGACAGAGACGGAGGGAGAGACAAGGAACAAAACTACCGAAGAAAAAAAAAGTGTCAAGAGTTGGACATGAAGCCACACACAAAAAAAGAGACAGCGGACTTTACCATGCCCGACACAGAACAAGTCCTGTATTTCTACACACACACACATCCACGTGTTTCCAACTCATAATATTATAAATGGAAGTTTTGTGTGGAGTGTTTGTGTGTGTCAGATATAGATCCGTTGTACACATGCCCCGATATGCGGTTCCAGGCCGTTCCTCTCTCTCTGTCTCCGTGTTAATTTATCTTCTATACTTTCGTGACTCGGAGAGAGAAAGGAGTGTTTTCAAAAAGTTAGCTTTGACTTTTAGTTTTAGACTCTCTCTCTCTCACTCTCTATCGTATCGGCTGTCGTTCTGTCGAGCCTAATTGTGGATGGCGGAGCGCAAAACGCTTGGCTTGGCCATACAGATGTAAGAGCTTTAGCTTTTACCATGGCGAAGAAGTCAAGCCATGGCTTGGCATGGCATGAATATATCCGAATTCATAAATTTTGAGATGACTATCATATACCTGTCACCGTTAATGGTTTTAGGGTTCCCTAGATACAAAACCAACCCACTACATTCAGTTGAGCTTCGAGTCCGAAAACTAAACTCTCTTTGCCGACTTTTCTTGTTCCATGCCATGTCCTTCTCTCTCTCTATCCCTCCACACACACACACACTCACTCTCTTCTATACCATCTATTCCCCATATATGGTAGACACACAGTATGTGAACACACATTTATAGCACTCTGCACTTACATACAAAAAAATGTGTTGTTAGTCCATAGATATACTATAATACTTTTTCTTCTTCTCACTCTCCCTGTCTCTTCTAACTCTTACACATTTGGAAGTATCCATCTCTTCTTCTCACTTCTCTCATAGCACGTCTCTATCTTGTCTATTCTTTTCTTCCTCTTCTCCTTCGTCTTCTTTTTCTACTCTTCTCTGCTTCTGCCCTGTCGTCCTTCAGTTTCTCTCCTCTCTCTCTTCGTATGCCGTGTGTGTGTGTCGAAAAAGCTATTTCAACATGTCTAACATGTACAAATATTATATTCTTTATTTTGAACACATAATCTCACAATTCCTTCCCTTCTCCTCCGTGTCTGTCTATTATATGAAGAGATTGTCCGCCAGAATGAGGAGAAGAATAAAATCAAAGTACAAGTGTAGCAGCTTCTGATTTTATTGAGTTATACAGCCATGTACTTTTCAAGTGGGAAGACTTGAGACTCTGGAGTCCAGAGATGAGAGACAATAGGGATCACTGTAAGGAAAGCTGAAAGTATCCAATAAAGAAACTTATTTCTTCCATTAAGTCATAACCCAATTAATATGTTCCTTCTCACATCCATTTCCTTCCACTCCCTTCATATCTGTGTGCAAAATAAAGAGAAGAAAAAATCATCTGCAAAAATCAGCACGGAAAGAGAGTACCTATTTGTTAATTTCTTAAAGGGTGAAGGGAGGATGAAATTAGGTCGGGTAAAATTGTCAGATGTAATGTTCAACAGGGAAAATGTTCGGAAATTCTGATCTGAATTTGCTTGTCGATTAAATAGATTACAGAATGGCATCTCCACAACTAAAAAGACAGGTTACTTCTGACGTGACGAACTCTTGGTTTGTTGTTTTTATGCTGTTATTAGGGCTCCGTTCGGGACGGGACGGGATTGTCCCGAAAAATTCTGTCCCGATCCTATACTTTAACATAGGGTCACGTGATTCGGGACGGGATGAGAGGCCATCCCGTCCCGTCCCGA
>WJFB01002331.1:0-20229 GCA_009870185.1 Pygmarrhopalites habei
CTCCAGTCCAGATGCTTTGACCTTGTGACCAGATGTCATATGGGCTAGACCCAGATACAAATTCTCTACAAAAATGCACTAGCACATTTTTTGTTGCATGCTCTGGATTGGCTGTAAGGGGGGAGAAAAAGGTTATGCGGGACCCTGTATTTTAGAAATATTCAAAATGTTAAAATGGCTACAGTGAATCACGTGACAATTTAATTTTGAATTTATTTCCAGTCTTACTCGATCCACATCCTATTGAAAGGCATTCAAAGAAACACGACCTTGATCTGCATTAATTTCCCCATCGACATAAAATTCGAACCTGGTACGAAGTTGGATGACCCCTGTTCAAAACGTGACATGTCATGTAGCTTCCCAAATTCCAAGTGTGATCAGCAAAGTATCGACCCTGATGACCTGGTTTGTTCCTGCCGTGTGCCGAAAGGTTACGCTGACCAACGGACATGCGCTCATTACATCGGCATGGTCTGCCGAACAAACTCCGAGTGTATTCCTCGGTCACACTGCCTAACGATCGAAGGGAAGGATCAAAAAGAATGTCGCTGCATCGATAATTACTCACCAGTCAGGAATGCCTCACTAGGATATAGACTTCCAAACAGTTGCGTGCGCAACAAGAATTTGGGGGAGAAATTTGCTGATTTCATTGGGATAAATATTAACAAAGAAGAAGAAGCGGTTCCCGCGCAAACGCATCCGGTGACTTATGCGATGATAATTGGAGGGATTTTCACTGGCGCTGTCATCGTTTCCTTTGTTGGATACTCCATTTGGAAGAAGAGAGTGTACAGAGCTTACAACCATCCGAGTCCAAGACTGTCAGGCCCATCCTAGTCAGCAGCGACAAGTGGCAACATTTTTCGACATTTGTTGTCGAAAATTTTGTTGTGAGCATTGTAGAGTACATTTTGTGCACCCACACAAAGTTACTAGCCAACAATTTTGTATTTACTATCCTAATTTTTCATTGACCTACATAAGTGATTTTAAATAATCCACTTGAACACACACACATACACAGATATAGTTATAGATAAGCAGCTGACTGTGCAGTCAAGTCTCGACACGAATCCTATTTAATAAATTAGAACCAATTATTTTTGCTTCTAGTACACTTTTCGACTTTTCCCTCATTAGCAAAATAAAATTACAAAAAAATCCGCCCTCTCTCAAAAAAACAATTTTTTTCCAAATTACCGTTTGCAAATTTTTCCAGCCATTCACCTTTTTCTTCCCCTTTTGTCTCTAAACAATTAAATTGCAAAATGTCCAAAATTTTCAATCGTCCACTCACAGCCCTGACCATCCTGCTCAGTTCTCTCCTCCTCCTGTGTTTACCTTTGACCTCTACCCAATACGTGTGTCCACCCCTCGAAGAAATAGTTCCATGCCGTTGTTCACTGGGAGATTTTTGGGACAAGGCGATGGTCATTTCATGTCATGGTGACCTTGGCGAAATTCTACAAGAATCCATCAATCAAGCAATTGCAGCTGGTCGACTTGCAAATAATATTCCACTTTCGCAAATCCTTCCGATCGACACTCTTCTCGTGCAGAACACAAATTTGACCTCCCTCGACCTATCTCCATTAGCAAACTGTACATTTCGTGACATTTCTATCCGCCTTAACAGGAAATTGGAGACCTTTATAGGAGGTACAGACTCGACTGACCCGGGTCAGGTCAGGTTGTGGTCATTCGGAGCTGAGAGTATGACAATCACAAATTGTAATGTGACGGATGAAGGGATGGTGGATTTTTTGAAATTTATGCTCCCGGATAATCTGACATCTATGAGTTTACCTAACAATCAAATTCGTGGAGCAGAAGGAACTGAACTTTTACCGGGATTATTTAAATTTGTCAACCTCAATATTTTTGGTGTCACTGAAAATCGGATTGAAAGGGTGGCGGGTGGGCAATTTTTTGGACTGGTGAATCTGTATAGTTTGGATTTGTCACAGAATCCAATTCTAGAGATTGGAGTCGATGCTTTTTCTTTCGGGGAGTGGAATCAGAATGTAGAAAATACGTCACTGACTATCCAGATTAATGGGCCGAGTAATATAACAGACGAAGGGATTTCGGCGTTGAATGGATTGGATAGTCTACGAAGACCTACGCTGTT
The DNA here is from genome assembly GCA_009870185.1 of Pygmarrhopalites habei. Classification (NCBI taxonomy): domain Eukaryota; kingdom Metazoa; phylum Arthropoda; class Collembola; order Symphypleona; family Arrhopalitidae; genus Pygmarrhopalites; species Pygmarrhopalites habei. The sequence goes on from WJFB01002331.1 coordinate 2,138, forward strand.
GTGGATGCTGTACAATAAACTAGAATTCTTGTCGGCGACAGGGCTCGAAGCGTATCTGGTAAGGAAGTTTTTTTTAAAAAATAAAGGCGGGAATTTGAAGGACAAATTATTTTTTATGCACTATAATGGCTCATGACGACTTGTTTTTGTTGCAACTCATCTGAAGTTGGCGGACAGTAGGAATAAAGTGAACCTGTTTGACAACCGATTTTGGTACGATGGCCCTTTTTTGCCCAACTTTTGCACTATGTTTTGAATTTAAAGATTTTGTGCAGAAAGATAAGGAATGACTGGTTTTAGGTGTGACGAAAGGATGCGGTGGCTGCGAGACCGGAAAGAAGATTTTGAACAACGTGTGGTATGAAATGGTTTTTCAAAAAAGAAATAAAATTTTGGAGATAATTTTGCAAAGAATTCTGGAAATATTTGATTCAGAAAGAAAAGTAGTACGAAAATAATTTTCCCTCGTTGTCCTGTAGGTTGGAGTGGACTGTCAAAATGATGTTGGGTTCACCATCTTCACAACGTCCCTCCTGGCAGATGATCCTAGGTGAGGTGACCTCATTGAGGTCATCTCAAGTCTGAGTCTCTCGGTTTTATGATGTCATTTATTTTATGCTGTCTCCTAGTCTTCTCATTCCTCAGGAACTGAGTGAGACTAATTGGGAGACAAGATAGAAAAATGAATGTCAGTTTTCTATGGTCATGTGAAAAGCAAGCGTGAATTTTCTATGACCATAGAAAACTGACATTCCCTTTTCTATCTTGTCTTCCAATTGTACGACGCAACGTGTATGCCTTTGAATGTGTATGGAAAGAATAAAGAAATTGGATGCATTTTTTATCCACTGAGATTCCTCATATTTGGTATATTGGTCTCACCATTTCATATTTATTTTTGAAAGCATGGTAAAGCGTTTATTGTTGTTTTAACATTTACAATGCGACCAATGTTCGTACAACAAACATTTCTAAGTTACACTTTAATTAAAATACAGTTTATTCTATTAAAAGTACGATTTTGGGTGCTCACTACTGTAACCCCCGAAAACGGGTGGGGTGGACCCTGTCCACTTTAACTGTCTATAATTATCACTTCACTTGTAGTCCAAGGTTGTGTAGTTTTATTGTTGACACACACATCCCCCCTTTCATCCATTTACACATCTGCACACCCACACACCCACCCCCTCACACCACTCAATAAAACCGACGTGACGCAAATTGGGTGACGACCACAGCGTGAAACTACGCTGTTGTACAAAGGAAAAATCCATGATGCCAAGTTGTGTTTGAAAGCAAGGATATCTTCGCAAGACATCCTTGTTGTCAAACAAAATTTGGCATCATGGATTTTTCCTTTGCACAACATGATGCCAAGTTGTGTTTGAAAGCAAGGATATCTTCGCAGGACATCCTTGTTGTCAAACACAACTTGGCATCATGGATTTTTCCTTTGCACAACAGCGTAGTTTCACGACGTGGTGACGACTAGGAAGAAGTGGAAGAACAGAGATTCTCCGTCATAGAAAATCATGAAATTAAAATGTAGAGTGATAAGCGAAGGAGTTCCTTATGACGGAGTCACATTCCTATCATTGCATTCTTCGTAGTCGTCACCCAGACAGATGTACAGTATATATAACCACAACAACAATAATAGTAAATTGTTCCCAAAAATATCCCTCCATCTATCTATCTCCCATCCTCCATCCAAGTCCACATCACCCACAATTATATTTGTATCTAGTTACGTCATGGACATTGTTACTCGAAAAACCCTCATTTTGTCAACATTACTTCATAGACTCAAGTCCTCATTACTCTGGTAACATAGAAGGAAACAAAAGTAGTCAAATTCTTTATTCGTGTATATCTTATACTATATTACTAAATTGTTAGCCTCTTCCTTTTTTCTGTACAACAGAATTTTTTCAAATTTTTCATCCAAAAAATCTGTTTATTCCATACCCTTGTAACATGTGAAAAAAATCCCAGTGAAATACGCTCATTTTACACACTACATAATATGTAATACACACACACACATAAGTAATGTGTATCACACAACAATTATTGTTCCCTTGTCCCTTTGAACACTAATATTTATGCGAAAAATTCTACCCTACATACAGAATGTACTTTATCTAAATGTATTAAGCAACAAGTTAATACTGCTAATTTTCCCATCATTTGCGAAAATCAATCGAATTCATAATGATTTATGTACGACAGTGACAGTCAAAAGTGTGCACAAGTCAGTTTTTTTCAAAAGATTAAGCAATCCAGTTGTCAAGTACAAAAAGAGTCTTGGAACAAAAAAGAACTCTCAAAAATAAAATTCTATGCTAAAATTATTTAATACGTCACTTCAACGTATAAAAATGTCAATTGAAATTTCTCCAACTACTTCTCAAAATGTACCTCATCCTTCCTAGTTTAGGTATTTTGCAATGTGATTCAAAACTTACATTGTACACGAATAGTAATGTTCAAGCGTCTCAGATTCAGATACTGTGAAATAAGGATGCACAAAAAAATTCAGACATTTGTAGGTGGATCTGTCTTCCTCCCAGTTCTAACTTCCAAAAAGCCGTGAGTCCTCTTGACCCAAAGGGAGTATGCCTTGTAGTACTGCTTGGGGGGTCCACATTGTAACCACAAATCCCGATGCTTACTTCTCATTGGACCCCACTCCGGAGATGGTTTGCAAGCTGACTTTATTTTACCCCAGAGAGTCGAGTCCTTTTGAGAGAAGATGGCGTGGATGACACCCAATCCAAGGATCATGAAGCCAATGCTCGTGAACAACCACGCACAAACTGAGGGGTTCATCAAAGAAAGAGAGAGTTAAGTTTATATTATTTAACTTAAATAACTGCTTAAAAATAATTGAAGGAATTTGAAGGAATTTTGAAAGTGGCTCCAAATTTCATAATATAAGCCATAGAAATACTTTTTAGTTACCTGTGGCAATGGGTGGGAATTGAGGGCCGAGTGCTGTCATCGAAGACAAGTGTTTGATCAAAAGGACTCCTAGACAGACAGGGACGACCGCTCCCCAACAAACTTTCCAAAATGCCGGGATTTTTTGGTCCAACATGAACTCAACGTCTCTGACAAGTTTCCCCAAACCATAGCACCAACAAATTCCCATTACCTAAGAGAAAAAGCAAAATCAATAGTTAAAGTTGACAGTCGACGAAAACTGATACAAGAGACATTGGTAGTTCACAGTAGGAAGCTTCGAATTTTTCCCGCCCCGGCAAACGACGACTAAATTAGTATAATTTGTTTGGACTTACCTCCAATGTTCCTAGGATAACCATGAGTAGTCCATTTTGATCGTCCACCAATTTTAAAACCCATTTCCCGCCCTACGTCACAAAATAGTTGAATACAATCATTTCTCGTTTTCTATTTTGTTAATATTTGAAAAATTAAAAGTGTGGATATGAAATCTTTCAGAGATTCCTCCCTATTTTCTATCTAAAAATCATTTTCCACATTCTTTAAATTTTAGTTCAAGTTTCTCAGATTTTCCAGCTATTTTGTAAATTTCTGAATGAAATGACAAAACTCGAATTTCGTTCAACTTCTATGATTACTCGAAAATTTCATAGAACTCATGGAAACGAGATTTTGGAAGAGTGTAAGATTTTTCACCCACAAGAAGAAAATTAAGTTTATCCGCATTATCTGTAAATTAAAAAGGGACTTACAGGGGTCACGTAGGGCAGACCAAGAAGAAAGGAGACTAGACAGAATACCCCCGTCACAATCCACTTGTTCACTTTTGGGAACTTTTTGTGGGCATAGCCCACAATCCCAACAACACACATCCCAGATCCAAGCCCCAGTGTCAATAGCATCAGGAAAAAGAGGACCGAAAAAATCTGGAACATAATTTTTTAAAATTTAATTCAAAATTTCAATCCTTTGTAATATAATCGAGTGTTAGATCCTAACCTGTGGTGCCCACTCAAACTTGGATATAATTAGCGGGTAAGTTTGAAATGCGAGGGCTAACCCTCCATCAGTGACATTCTGTACGGGTGTCTCTGTCTCTACAGACATGTAGCCAACGACTGTAAAAACTGTAAGTCCCGCCAAGAGACTTGTGAGTGTATCCATACCACACAAAATCATGGCGTCACGGTAAACGTTGTGACTGAATTTGTTGTAACTTCCGTAGCTATCATAGAATTTAAATAAATCGTTAAAATTTTGCCAAAGTATTTTTTAAAATTCTTGTTTTGAATCATATCTTTCGAAATTTTTAGGGAATTACATAATAATCGGCCCGAATGCAACGTTCAGAGAGAAGAAACATTGGTAGACAGCAGCAAACCAAACCTACAAAGAATAATTATTTAATTCCTTAATTATGGTTCACCACGTGACTAGTGTGTGTGTGTATGTGGAGTTGTATTACCTCTGATGAGAGAATCTTTTCAAAATTGGGAGTCAGGAAATATTCAATGCCGACCATGGCTCCTTTCAACATGGACCCTCGGACGAGGAGAATGAAAAGAATGATGTAAGGGACGATGGCCGTCACGTAAGCCACTTTCCCTGACCTTTTGTAATTAAAATTTAATTCATATTAGTGAACATTTCAAAATCTTACTCACATTTCGTTTACGATTCCTTCACATTGTTTTGTAATTTACTCGTGTCTGAAATTTCTGTAGTCATAACAAATTTTCTCCACGAAAAAACTTGGATTTTTTAGAACAGATTTGCAGTCACTGACCATTTTTCAATGATTTTTCCAAACTTTTAGTAGTTTGACAGAATTTTCGTCGCTTTTCAGTAATCTCAACTATTCTAGATAGTCTTAGTCAGCAAATTGGCAACATTTCCAGCTCTTAAAAGTTGTACTGCTATTTTTTAGTGAATTTTCAGTGCTTTAATAATTTTCCAGTTACTTCGCATTGAGAGAACTTTCTCCAAGTCAGGCTCGGCAGAAATGGCAGAAATTCGTTCCACAACTTGACCACAAACTTTATAAAAGATGGAATAGTGTGTGTGTGCTCACGTTTTGACCCCCTTCACCATGGAAAGATACATAATGACCCAGAATGCGAAGAGACAGAGGGTGAGGGGAATGTCTGGGAGTCCAATCCCTTCCAAAATATCCGGTTGTTCCTTAAGTACGACATGCCTGAAATATTTTTAAATATTTCATTATTCATAAGATTTAATTATATATGTATAGCACGGAAGTATAAAATAATTTTTTTAAAAAAACCCACTTGTAATAAATGCTTTCAACATTCCCCGCGCAAGTCCCATTGACCAGATACTCATCCGGACAAACAGTCCAGGGCAGAGGGGACTGGAAGGACCCGACAAAGTACCGCATTGTGATGGCCATCCATGCACAATAGAAAGTGGTCAGGACAAAGAAACTGAATTGCAAAAAAATTGAAAGATTGAAAATTAATACACTGTTCATTTTCAAAAAAAATTGTAAGAATTAATTGGACACAAACTGGAAAAGAAATGTTGAAAAATTGAAGCCTTTACAAGAAAATAGCTGAATAGCCAACTCCTTGGAAAATGGGTGCCATGGCCCAAATTCCGATGGGGTCACGGGATGAAAATTGACCCACAACCAATTCCAAAAAGTACATTGGATAGCCAATCAGAACCAAGACGATTAAGTACGGAACTAGGAATGCTCCTGAATTTTAAAAAAATTAAAACTCATTGCAGAAAAAAATAAAAAACCAATTTCATGACGTCATCATTTTATCCTCACATTTTTTAGAAAAAACTAAACACAGAAAAATTCTACTGTCATAAATTTTTAAAGTTAAAACAATTAAACACACTTTCCTCAAGACATATGGCCAAAAATTTTCACATTATATTAGCTGAATCTGACAGAAATTACCTCCACCATTTTGAACAGCCGCAAAAGGGAACCGAAGAAGATTCCCCATCCCCACACTCATACTCAACTGTCAAAATTTTATGAAATTTTAGATTATTTTTTTCCAAAAGAAATAATTTTTCAAAAATTTAATTCATAATTTAAAAATACAAATTTTCAATTTACACAGCTCAGGATGAACTCCCAGGAGTTTCCCCATTCACTCGGTCCATTTCCTCCTGACACTTCCGTCTCAAATCTCTGTACATTCAGAAGAAAGTCCATTCAAATTATTGTCTCTTCAAAATTCTCTCTCTCTCTCCTTCGCCTCTCTCTTTTCTCTCCCACTATGACAGTGACACGGTGACACAGAGTCTGTGTGTGTGTTTGAAACTAGTGTTTTTTGGAAAAAACGCATTGCTTTTCCAAATGAGAAAAATGATCTCTTTCCAAAATCTTCTTTCTTTGAACGAGAGACTCTCCCATCTCTCTCTCTTCTCTCTCCCACTGTGACACACGTCTGTATGTGAACGTGTGTGTGTGCTAAGAGAGAGAGTCTCTCTCAGAGAGATTAATATTAATCTGAGATAAATAATCTCTCTCTACAATGTTAATTATTACTTTTTTAAAAAAATCGTTACTTTTCCAAATTAAAAATAAGATGTCAAAATTTTTTAAATGTAATTCAATAATTCCAATTTTTTTTAAAAAACCCTACTCTTAATTTCAAGAAATCAATTTTTTAAAAATATACTCAATTTTTTTCTTACTATTTGTAATGGCAGAGTATGGATGGTGTCTTGATCTGTGGATGGGACTCTGTCCAGTAAGAACCGTCCGCGTTCACTATCTCCATTCTTTTCACTCTCCTTTTGACTCCCATTTGACAACACACTATTTCTTTTCAAATCCATTTTGCTAGTTCAAAAATTTATTTTTCAAAAACAATCTCTTCTAATCTTCCATCCAGACTGAGATTAATTGACTGTGTTGTGTAGCCGGAGGCTAGAGAAGTACTGAAGGGTCAAGAGTGGATGAGGAGAGTTTATTCACTGGAGAGGGATAATAAAAGAATGTCGTGGGAAAAACGGGAGGCTCCCGTCTACTCGAAGCGTCATGGATTTACTGATAAACGGCACGGAAAGAGAACGGGTAAAGAACTGTGTGTGTCTGTGTGTTTGCCCAGGAAATGTGATGCAAGTTCGGTTTGGTCTTGCAAACCTTTTTCCTACCCAATGTAATGCGCTGACTCGCCTTTCTCTCTCTGTCTTTTTCGCACACACACTCTTGACTGAGCTTGAACATTGAGAACCTTTATAGCGCTTCCCACACACACACACACCAGAGCGTACACGATTTTCTAGTAAATATGACTCAACACCGGTTCTCCTTTGCTATTTCCCTACACACACAAGCATAGACAGTAGACACACACACCGTTTTGTAGGAAATTCTGACACAGCACTCGTATCTCTCTCTCTCTCTCTCTCTTTGTTTCACTCTCTTTCGTTATTGTTCCAAATACAATTGCACAGTTTGCTAAAGTTATTGTGAGCCTTGATATGTATGATAGCTTGTTACACTTGTGGGGGAGAAATAATGGGGAAGATTTCATCTTTTAAGAAAAGAGAGAGAGGCACACACACACAGAGAAAAATGAAGGCAATTACATTAACCTTTGGATGGACCAGGGAAACACGTAGCAAAGAGAGAGGAACTCTGGTTTCCATTCTCCCACTATCGACCTTACTTGTTGATGCGCAATTGAAATACACACACACACATGAAAACACACTCCTTTTCTGGAGAATGGAATGGACTTTAAACAGGTGGGTGTTGAAGTGTCCAGTCGAGAGAGAGAGAGCGAGAGAGAGAGAAAAGTTTAATAGGATTAAAGATTTTCGGGTGCGGGAGACTCCGAGAGAGAGAAAAAAGAGACGGAGAATTGGATTCAAGGGTAAATGATTGAATTGTAAATCTCTTGAATCGATTGAGCAGAGATTCACACTATTTTTTCTCAAGACTCTTCAAGTCTTGAGTCAAGAGAAGGGAAATGAAAAATACTGAGATATAAAGGGAGATAAAAAAGTCAGATGGAAAAGTAAACAAAAGGACTACCCGCTTCTTTTTCAGCGGAAATGGAATTCTATTTTAAAACTTTTTTGAAACTTAAATCAAACCCTGATTTTAGTCAGCATGATTTTATACATTTCTTAAAAATACTATTTTTAAAAAATTGATTAAGAAATTTTTTGTAAGATGGATGAAAAGGTGAAATGTTTTTTTAAAAAAATAAATTTAAATCTTGGTTCAAAGATCCGTGTCTATTTACCCGAAGAAATTCCAGGAATTTTATTTGTTACATTCGTGTGTCTGTGTGTTGCATTTTGACCTTGATGGACACTGTCAATGTGACAGACAGAGATTTGTCTACATAATTTAGCACGTCCCAAGCAGAATGTCAATCCACAGTTCATTGACATTACCCGGGAAAACCCTTGAGTCGACGAAGAGTTGAAACAACTGGAGAACACGCAAATATTTGTGTGTGTGTGTGGAGCCATGGAGATTTACATACTCCACTAAAACCTGAATTCGGACAGTCTGACCCTGTAATTATGTATAATTATGCCCCTCTCTTTTTCAAGACATTGACCCGGTACACTAGACTTTGTAGTGTGCAGCATAATTTTCGATACATTTCTTAATTGCAAGTCAGTCAAGCCAAGGTCAAGGAAAAGTTTGAGCAAAACAAGTTTTAACTACTCTTATTATTATTGAGTGCCCGAACTTTTTGTTTTCTAATTGGACATGAGCAGAGTTGCCGCCGAGAACATTCTCAGATTTCCGGAAATCTGCAATCTGTGGAAATCTGTGAAAATTTCCGGACCCCTCGGAAATCTGTGGAAATCTGTCAGCAAATAACCCAAATTTTCACCAATTTTTGGAGATTTCGAGGACATTTTTTTACCAAAATTGGAGATTTCCCATCGAAAAAGACGAAAAATCGTGAAATTTTCTATAGAACATATGTTCAGCATATTATTTTTCTTATTTCTGACGTATGAGCGTAAGCCGATTGACCGTTCTCATGTAGATCCTGAGTTCAATACCAGGCAGGGGTACCAGATGACCCAACTTTTTGAACTGTACTCCTCATTTGCACATAATATATGGGACCAGATTTATTTCTACCGATTTACAATGCCTTGCCTTACACCATGGAGCTTGGGTTTCACACAGATTCTCACGGATTCTCACAGATTTCCACAAATTTCCACAAATTCTCGGAAATCGAGAAACCCATTTTCGATTTCCGGAAATCCAGCAACTCTGAACCTAACCTAACCTCACCATGTATAGGAAAATATGAATGCAAATGAATTCATGCTTTCATACGTTGTTTCGTGGCTCATTTCACTCCAACAACAACAGCAACACTGGTGTGTCCAACAGTTTTCCAATTGATTTTATTCTTTTATTCACAATTAGAATATTATAAAAAAGTAGTCTGGACTTATAGGTGCTTGACGTTACACACCTCTCACAAAATGTGTACAATACTTAATACATTTCCATCAATTGGCGTTTCACCACTACGTAAAACACATAATAAGTTGTATGAGGGAAGTCTACATCATTTTCTACTGTCTTCCCTGTGAAAGCCGTTCCACATCTCCACTGTCGTTACAGTACGGAAGGAATGAAAGGGAAAGAATATTTTTGACATAGAGATCAGCGTTTCATTGTTTTTGAATAGGAGAGTTAGTTTACGCAACCAGAGCATAATATGCCAAGATCACTTGGCCTTGTACAATTTGATTGTGTGAATCATGTCCACCCTCTCTGTGAGTATTATGATTGTACCCCAGACTCCACTTCTGGGAGGAAGAGGGAAGATTACGTAATGCCAAAGGGAAGACACGGAGATGAAGCAGCAGTCAGTCAGTATTTTAAGTAGTAGTACGTGAGCATTTGGTTGAGCAACTTCCTGTCTCTCTTTCTCCTCTACTAAACTCCAGCATTACTGAGTTCTCTTCACAGTACACCACTAGCTGTTTTTCATAAAAATCCTTTGCATTTCCATTTTTGTGCGTGTACTAAATTCTGACAATGACTGTCCTCGACCCTGCTTTTGAGGGAGCTGGAAGAGTTGCTGGCGTGGAGGTCTGGAGGATTGAGGTAATTCATCATACACTTTGTCAACAAATTATTTTGGAATTCACGTGTCCAGTTTGGTAAATAAAAGACTTGTAGTACTTTTGAGTAGGAACTAGACAGTTTTTTGTGAATACAAAAAAAACAAAAGATATCGTGCCGGTGTGGTGTAGTACAGAAATCGATAATTTGCCGGCTATTAAATAATTCAGAATTTAACTGCAGATCCATATTATAATTATTTGAGGTCCTCATTGTTCAGTTGGACAATGACACTCACGGATAATGGGGGAATAGAGGGCGAAAGTCGGATTAGTCACCGGGTATCGGGTTCATCTGAAATGATGAGAATGACACATCCTTCTTCCTAAATTATCATAGCTCCTTGTATTATTTCTCTCTGAGAAATCATCTGAATCTCAGCCAAGACACGAGAAAGTGAGGAGAATCTTCTCCTCCTCATCCTATGTAAATACGTACATTCATTTATCATTGTTCATCCACATGTGCACTCAATCCCTCAGCACCACACTCCTCCCTTCTCAAATCAGATGTGCATGGAAATGTCTTTAAGAAGTGCCATTTAGGATCCTCATTAACAATTTTGAGATCGTTTCATTCTACAATTTCCCACTATTTACGACAGCCCCACATGGACGATCAAAAACATTTTCTCTGTCACTTCATTCATGGACACTCGGCGGTTTTCCTTCATCGTCATCATCTTCCGCCTTCCATCTCTATTATTTTCCCTATTTCCTTCACTACATGACACTTTTTCCATTGAATTTTTCTACTTGGACAGACAAGGAAAATCCATGTATTTAATTATTGAATATCCTAGCTCTTGGCTAAATGTACTAATGAGTGGTACGGCATTCCCACACATTTGATTGCAAATGTCAGTGATTTTCCTGGGTAGCTCCACTTACACATGTTCACGAAATATTCGACAAGGGAGAGGACCTTGAAACTCAAAATAAGTTCACTGAGTGACAACAAAACTGAGAGCAGGAAAGAGAAGACGTACAAACCAAAGGAATAAACAAACAAATCCACAAAATGTGTTTGGGTAGACCAACACAAAATACATAAAATTTCATTTACTTTTACTTTATTTTGTCTTTGACTGGGAGACAGTCTTCTCAATGTCAATGACTTGCAGTGTTATTTGGGTGTCCCTAATAAATATGATTCTCCGTGACACATTTTTGGCTTCAGTCCAACTCTCCTTCTAAGTTAATAATCGCTTTGATTGAAAACCCATTCATTTTAGCTGATCTTATCATGGTTGTCCTCAGTTTTTACGTCTGTTTTCACCAATGTACAACTCCCTACAAATTTCCCATTGTGGTACTTTCATTGTAGACAGCTAATATGACCGGCTGGAACTTCCTGGTGATACATTTTCTGTGTAGGTAACTGAGGTAGGCAATGGAATCAAAGAGTAGACACAGAAAGACTCTGCCAATTTATTTGTTACAGAACTTTGCAAAAGACATTTATCTCACCGTTTTTTCTCACGAGGACAGGTCTGTGCAGTAACAAAAAAATCAGCATGGAAAAATGGATGCAGAATATGCCTTTGATGTAGAACAGAGAGAGGGACGGATGGAGGTGATAATAAATTGTCGCTTATAGTCTCAGCTGCGTGTGTCTTGTCATGGATGGAGAGGGAATGGGGACAAAAAATATTAATTAGGGATCTTCCTACTCTATTCCTGGAAAACATTAAATGTGACACAGGGAGAGTGCGAAAATAAACGTGTGTGTGTTGTACGAAGGAATTAAATTGAATTTGTCTATACCTTAATTCTTGGATAAGATTTCTTCATGAGTCTAAAATTACACAAAAAGTGATAATTGAAATGGAATTACAGAGTGTGCTTTTCTGTTGACAGAACTTTGCCCCAGTCAAGTATCCGAGAAATGAATATGGTAAGGACTTCTTGACAATATTGTGAATTAATTTATAAATAAACGTACTGGATGATGATGCCATTTTTGTTGTGTGGTGGCTTTTGATTAACAGGGAAGTTGTACAATGGGGACTCTTACATCATTTTGAACGTGAGCAATGTCTTTTCCCCGTGTTTAATTCCTCTGACTCCGATTGTCTGCCATGTTTCCTCTGTCAGAGGAAAAGAACGAACATATTGTACAAATATACAACGTCTGCTCCGCATCTCTTCACACTTGATCATGGTTCACTCTCGTAAACTGAGACTCCCTTCACCTCATATCCCTCCCTACCTTCACTTTCACTTTCCAACTCTACAGTTTCAATCATTTCCCAATAATCTTTACCATCAAATCCAAAATACTCACAATCTATCCAAACATCAACAAATATCACATTCAGAAGATGAAAAGGGATTTGTCAAAACACATAACATTACATACTCTGTTGTGAATGAGTAGGCAGGCACACAACCATCATTCTATATAAATATTGTATCTTATCTAGTATACTCAACTCTCAAAAGCATGCAGATTCAAGAGAGGCATTCTAAATTTCATGATTGAGATCCAGATACGATCCTTCAAATTTCAAAAAAGAGTTTGCGAAAAGAACACACGTTTGCAAAAATGAGAGCGGAAATTCTACGGGAGTGACTGTTTAAATGGGTTCTCTTCATAAGAATCTCTCTCACAAAATGAGCAGATATGCACGAATATACAAGACCTTCCCTTGTTTTTTGTCTACTTAAATGACGTTCCTTCTACTCGCAAAGTAAATCTAGAGTACAATATGTCTGTATGCGTATGTAATGTGTAACGGAAACCACCATAATTTTTAAAGCCAGAAGTTTTACTACTTTAGAGGTAAATTGAGACCTCCCACACGAACAAGTTTTACGGTATTCATTTTGTGTTTCTTTCTTCCTTGTCGAACATCTCGGGGGGTTTTGCTGACAGACGAAGGAGAATGGAGCCACCAAAAAATTATCCTGGGACATTCATTTCTGGTTGGGAGCGGACAGTTCACAGGTAAAAATAGATTTTCACACTCTACCATCATTCCAATTGTGTAAATCAAAGGGAAAGAACGGACGGATGTTGACAACCATTTTCGACTATTACAAAAAATCCCTGCAAATCCGATTTTCCATCCTCGTCAATTGGATAAATATAAAGAGACGACTTTCTCACTCTTTCAATATGATCTTATTGAATAAGTCCCTGCTCCTGACATTTCCACGTCATTCGAATGATTTGTGTTACCCTGAAAACTGAGCTACTCTCCCATTTTTCGGATAACATGTTTTCCGGACACAGAACCGTGAAATGCTTAATCCAAGTAGTCTCACTCTCCCTTTTAGAAAAAATATCCGAGACAGTGTGAGGACATATGGTAGAGACCCAATGAAATCCTCCTTGGATCCCACTTGTCATTTACGGTGAATACATAAATGAGTCCCTGTTTTATGCTTTCCTCATAACGAGTCGTTCCTTCGTCTTTTTTGACTTTGGCTGGGAGTATGGCATGGCAGAACAAATGGCGAGTGGTGCTCGAGTGGATGGTAAAATAAACAAGAATCCTTTTTCTGCATCCTGTGAATCCCCCCTCAACTCAAAATCCAGTTTTAACTCAACTCCGCCTAATCTACATGGAAGAACGTCAATGTTCATCCCTCTCTGTCTCTGTGTACCCAATTGTGTCCAGACAATCCCTTTCCATGGTGAAATCTCAAAATGTAATGTCATTGCCAAAATCCTGGGGATGGGACAATGCCCAAACCTACAAAGCCCATGTACAAGGAAAGTATTTCCCCAGTCTTTACTTAACTTTTACTATTAGTTATGTACTTTGAGTCAGAGTCTCTGACGAATTTGCTCAAAAAGAGCTTCAGTGGAAGAACAAGTTCTCTATATTTCCACGACCCCCCATTAAACTTGAACTACAGAGAGGGCATGTGGAAAGTGCTAAATGTAAAAATAGCACTGGAAGTAAATGTACTGTACCCCCACCCCCGATATCCTCCAAGTATTGACAGAAAAGTACTCGAGGGAGACGAGCTCAGATGGATCCTGTCAATATCCCGGCTTTCCAAGCAGGGACTATTATAACATGTTAACTAGGAACCAGTAATGGTTTCTAGCCCCTTCGAATGGTGCCTAGCCTGACTTATTGGTTCCTAGTACATTGCTCTTTTTTACACAAAATATGGTTCAAAAGTGCCCTTTTAGACAAAAAATTGCTAAAAAAGTGCCTTTTCTGAGAACATGGTTTGCAGTAAAAATTTCTTATAATAGTCTCTGTTTCCAAGCTGAGGTTCTACTCAAAGAACATCATTCATTCCTCATCTTCATGTTATGTTGTCTTTTCAGGACGAGAAGGGTACTGCTGCCATCAAAGTAAGGAGTAGGACTGAGTCTCTACTCTCCACTTTCAATAAATATCACTCAAATCCATATTACTTGACCACTTTTCATTCCACATTGCAATGCATATTTATATACAGGCAGTGGAATTGGATGACATGCTCGGAGGTGAGATAATACTTCCTTTCTGTAAACATTTTAGTTTTTCACAAAAATGTATGGGAGACGACATAATAATTTGTAAATAAATCTAATCTGGATATTTAAAACAGGTCTAGCCGTCCAGTACAGAGAGACACAAGAATATGAGAGTCCAGCCTTTCTCTCCTGCTTCAAAGGAGGTCTGACCTTAAAAGTCTTCCTTAATTTGTCGATATTTTGGACAATACTAAAAAGAAGATGATGATATTTCTTTAAGGGATTCGGTATGTGCCTGGAGGAGTCAAAAGTGGATTCAAGCATTACAACGCGGCTGATGCACCCAATCGTCTTTTCCAGGTCTCTACATTACAAGATTTTGACATGTGGAATGTACACATGTCTCTAATGTACATAGGTATTTATTTTGATCGGTGACTTCAGGTGAAAGGAAAGAGAAATGTCCGTGTTCGAGAGGTGGAGGCCAGTGTCAAGTCAATGAATAAAGGAGACTGTTACATCCTGGACACTCCCAAGAAAATCTACGTCTACGTGGGACGGTACTCTAAAAGAACCGAGAGATTGAAAGCAATCCAAGCTGCAAATCAGATCCGGGATCAAGATCACGGGGGCAAGATTAAGATTGAAATGATTGGTAATATACATATTAAGTAGCTCTCACAAACCAACTGACACACTTGAGTACCCATCATTCATTTTGTACAGAACCCAACAGCACCCCGGACACCGTGGCCGAGTATTTCACAGCTCTGGGTGGGGGGAGTAGAGCGGACATGGCAGGTTTGACATCCATGAATTCGACACATGGTTACGTCATACATTCAAATACATTATTACATTTCTGTGTTAATGAACCAAACAGAAGCGGAGGATGACGACGACGTGTACGAAAAGAACTTTAAGGTAGGAAACTACTTCTACTGTTGGAAATCTCATTTGGATGTGAAATTACTTTTTGTGTGGGACATTTCAGTCGACAGTGACACTCTACCGAGTCAGTGACTCCAGTGGAACTGTCAAAGTGGACAAGGTGGCTGAAAGACCTCTAAAACGGGATATGCTCCTGTCTCAGGTATCACCAGAATGAATACTACTGCATAGGGCGACGATATGTGCTTTGATGAGGTGTTACTCATGTTTGTTTTGGTAGGATTGTTTCATCCTGGATGCTGGAAAGTCAGGAATTTATGTGTGGATCGGGAAAAAGTGTACAAAGCAAGAGAAACTTTCATCCATGAAGACGGCGGAGGGGTTCTTGAAGCAGAACGGTTATCCAGAATGGACAAGAGTTAGTTTTTCATAACATGACTTTGTACTACATATATTTATTTTGCTAGATAGTTGCAAATTCAATTGGAATTATTTGTATGAAAACAGATTCAGAGAGTGGTGGATGGAGGGGAGCCATCATCCTTCAAGCAGATTTTCCTGGTTTGGCGTGAGTCGGATGACTCTCCACCAATTATTGGAAAAGTTTACTCCCTGGAGAAGATTGCCGCAAGTACTTCTTACATGGCTCCCAAAATCCGGGATGCAACTCATGACCGTGAGACACTGAAAAAGTACATGAAAAACATGGGACGGGCCGTAGGATTCTGTCCCGATGATGGACAGGGAAAAACTGAACTGTGGAGAATTGAAAATTTTGAACTGGCCCCTGTCCCTGCCGACAAACATGGCCTTTTCTTTGGAGGAGACTCTTACGTCCTCAAGTACACTTACAGTGTTCGAGGACGTGAAAACTACATTGTGTACTTCTGGCAGGTACTCAACCACCATTTTCAATTCTTCTTTCATGATCATATTTTGTAAATAAACATAATCACTGGTCGGGTCAAACAGGGCACAGACAGTACTCAGGATGAGAGGGCAGCGGCTGCTCTGCATGCTGTTGCAATTGATGACAAGTTGAACGGTCGAGCTGTCCAAGTTCGTGTTGTCCAGGGTCACGAGCCAGCCCATTTCCTTCGTGTGTTCAAAGGGAAAATGGTCATTTTCCTGGGTACGCTTCTAAAATCAAGACTATAACTTGATATGCTTAATAATTACATTTCAAAATATTCTGCTTCCAGGGGGCCATGCTAGTGGATTCAGGTGAGTTGGAAGTTTACCCCTCTTCACGTTGTATGTGTACTGTGTATGCGTGTGGGATGGGAATTACTCAAAATCTCTGTTGTCACCCGATTGTCCAGAAACGTGAGAGAGCACGAGACTTATGATGCGACCAAGCCAAAATTGTTTCATGTCCAGGGTACTTGTGAAGAGGACACGAGAGCCATTGAAATTCTTCCCAAAGCTTCCAGCCTGGACAGCGACGACTGCTTCGTCTTGGATGCCCCTGGAGTCACGTACCTGTGGGTTGGAAAGGTAATTTCCTTCTCAAAAAATGTGTAATTCGATTGTCATCCAAGTCTTTTATTTAAATGAATGAAGGGTGCGTCCAGCGAAGAGAAAGCCATGGCGAAGAAAGTTGATGCCATTGTGTCTCCAGGGAGAGACGCAATTGTAGTGGCTGAGGGAGCCGAACCTGAAGCATTCTGGAAACTCCTTGGAGGAAAGACAGATTATGCCAGAGATACTTCCGAGGCTGATAGTCCTAGGTAATTAATAACAGAACTAATATGACAAGGACAAGACTAGATTTGTTGGTTCATTTTGTTTGTTTGTTTACAGCTTGTCCGCCCGTCTCTTCCATTGCTCTATTACATGGCCTTCTACCAAGTATGCAATGATTGTAGTCACAGTTAAATGTGTGCATATGAGATTATAGTGGAATTAATCTGAGATTATTTTGAAATGAAGGCTCAAGGTGGATGAAATCTTTGAGTTCACTCAAGAAGACCTGAACGGTACATTTTAAAACTTTTGAATTTGGGATTGAAACATAGTTGAAATATAATGTCAATTTTGTTGTCCACAGAGGATGATGTCATGGTCTTGGACACGGGAGCTGACGAAATTTTCATTTGGTTGGGGAACGGTGCTACGGTGGACGAGAGAAAGCATAGCATGGGAATGTCTGACGTGAGACTGATTTCAAACTCCTTCAATTTTGCCATTCCTTTTGAAACAAAAATTAATTTCTCTGAAATGCGTAGGAGTACATCAAGTCTCAACATGAACGACTTGGAGGAAATGCCGTCTCAGTTTCTATTGTGGTGAAGCAAGGGGAGGAACCAGAGTCCTTCAAAGTCCTCTTTCCATCTTGGAATGATAACATGTGGCAGGTACACAGCACACATCTACTAACAATCATTCATCATTTCATTTCATTTCTTATGTAATTTACATAATATATCATCTTCTTTGTTTTGTGAATAATATTCTGTGGATCAGAAATAAGGGCTGCCCCTCTCACTATTTCTCCTTAAGACTCAAATTACTCAATTTAGTTGTCCGTGTGTAATGAGAAAAGACACAGGTAAAAACAAAAGAGATAAACGTTCAAATGACAGGTGCACGGCTATCAACAATTGAGAGGCTTAGAGCTGTAAGAGCCTTAGCTACTCTCCTTCTTCTTTGTCAAAGGCTCTTACAGCTCTAAGCCCCTCAATTATTAATCCTCCCC
>WJFB01002332.1:0-20228 GCA_009870185.1 Pygmarrhopalites habei
ATAATGTGTGCTCAGTAACTATTAACCTATGTTTGTACAACTTTTCAAGTCTGGGAAATAAATTGTCTCTGAGATATTAACCATTTAACGTGTCGCACTTTATCGTTGTCATCCCTGTATGTAATGTTATAAAGAGTATCCTAATTTTTTAAACATATACACATATACGGCAGTCAACAATAAACACTTGCTCCCTTCCGTCCACTACACACACACACACACTTTTGAATACACAAGGCATAGCTATAGGTGTGTTACGTCTAAGTAGAGGATAATTTTTTCCCCAAGTTTTTTAACCCTATTCCCTACATATTATTACTCACATCCTACGTGTGTTCTTCCTAAATGGTCTTCCACACGGAAAAGAATTAAAAGGCTCCAAAATTATAGGAATTATCACACACTCATTTTAACTAGTCAAAAAA
Source organism: Pygmarrhopalites habei (assembly GCA_009870185.1). NCBI lineage: Eukaryota > Metazoa > Arthropoda > Collembola > Symphypleona > Arrhopalitidae > Pygmarrhopalites > Pygmarrhopalites habei. The sequence continues at coordinate 426 of WJFB01002332.1, forward strand.
AATCACATTTCGTGGTCCAAGCCAGTTTCCTACACAGCTTTTTCATGTTACAGTACGTACTACTCACACACATTTACCCATCTTTTTACAAAAATATTTTTTGAACTCACTGTACAATACTTTGTTCAATAAAATTACATTTTCATCATCAAGGTTAGTTGGCAGATTGTGAATATCTTCAAAAATTTAATAGCGGTTAGGAACAGACTACAATTTTACGGCATTTTGAGCCACACACGCACAAGGAATGGTTAAAACAAAATAATTAGAGATGAGAAAAAGCTTAAAAGAAAAAATAGAGAAGAGGGAGGGGGGGAGGTGAGAAGAAAGGCAAACCTTTAGATCGATTCCAGTGCGTTGTCAAATTGCACAAAGTGCACGGATGGCATACGAACGATTGTTTTAAAAGCTGATTCACAAACAAAAAGGGAGGGACGACGGAATTGGAGAGCCTTGAAAAAGATTTTATTTTCACTTAATTCACTTTGGACAGACTGGGAGGAGAGAGTGAGCGTGTGTGTGTACTCTGTACGTATATGTGTAAATTTCCAAGTGTCCAGACTTAAGAAACAAAATTCACTGGGAGTCACGTTAAACGATGGAGTGTCGGAAGGAGAGACAGGGACAGGGCTTGACTTTTATTGAATTTCCTTGTTCAAATAGACAATGAAAGACTTTAAGATATTGAAAAGAGGGGGGAGTATTATTGACGGAACAACAACAAGTATATTGACGGAATTAAATGACACTGTCTTTTCCAAAACTTAATCCCCACTTCTACTATCTTCCTTCACAAAAAAGTCAGACTCCTTTCTATTCAAATCCTTTCTACTTTGGAGTAGTAGAAAATTTTGCCAATTTTTTTGCACACATAATAATATAATAAGAAAAGTCCACACGTGACAAATCCTAGGTAAATTAAACGGAGGTGAATTGAGAAGCCTTTTGTAGAATAAAATGTAATGGCTTCTGTGTATTGTGTATTTTCAATTGTGTGATTTGTTGTGTTTTTTGAAAGAAGAGACAACAGAGGATAATTGTTGTGTGGCAAAGATGATGATGTCTCATCAACGACTGATTCAATGATGCTTGTCCCGATAATATTATGTGCCATGTAGTCGTCAGTCTTGGACTGTGTTTGTGTGTGTAGTTGTTCGTCAAGCAAATCTTTTGCAAATTGTGTATTATATTCTATTTTATTATGTATAATATGAGTGCAAATACGAGCTGGACTCACTGAGACTGCTCACACACACACACATACACATACACACACGAGTACACACACGACTCTGGGATGTTCATAGTTAGCATTAGCATTAGTGTGGGTATAAAATATAATGATACGTAACCTTTCTGAAGCCTACGCCACTTTTACCTTGCAGAATCCAAAAAAGGAGATGCTGAATAAGTCAGTCAGTGCAAAAATTTTCGTCTCTCTCCTCTCTCTCTCTCCATCACATCATCCAGCGTCACTCTTCCAAGTCCATTCTTCTGTGTGTATCGTATTCTGTATGTGTGTACATGAAAGTATAAAGATAAGACGGCTTTTAATTCTTGTTGGCAGAAAACTCATGAGTCAAAAAATGGATGTTGGTATACTTTAGTATAATGTCATGACAAACTATGGTAGGTAAATTTGTATAATTATATACTGAGTAGTGTATGTGACCACCTCCTCCTCCTCCCCCTTCTTCTTGTTAGCATAGTAGTGCGAAATATTTTGAATAATGCGACTTTTATACAATTCTCTACTGTCTTTTCTGCTGGAGCTACAGTAGTAAACACACCAACGTGTGCAAAATTCTGATGGGTTTTTGTAACAATTATTGATTATATAATAACATTATCATTCTGACTTGTGTTTGTAACATTAATTGTGCATAATAATATGTGGTCCCAGACAAACCCTCCCTCTTATTCTTGTTTTAACTTTTCCTCCCACGCTCGAGAGAAACAGCTTCCACTTTTTAATGCCTCATCGTCATCATCCTGACAAATTCACGGAGGGAGAAAGAGATGAACTGAAATGTGGAAAAAATGTTATAAATGTGGATCTTGCAATTTTTAATAATTATGTAAATAATATGGTGAGTTGTGTGTGGATAATTTACTTTATACCTGTAATGAGCTTTTACCCTTATTCAGTTAGAGAGAGAGGTTAGATGTGGAGAGATGGTGATGATGACTTAAGGTTTTATAATTTAATTTCTTTCCAATACGCCATGTATGGCTGTGAGAATTTTTTTTGCGTTTGTTAATTTCTCAACAACACACAATATTTTATTCAGTTGTGAACCCATATATTAAAAATGAGAATTATGATTATGTACAACTACACAAATGTACATACAAAATACTAATGGATGTGAGGGAGGAAAAGAAAGCTTTTGTCTTGTTTTTTCCTTATACTGTAGTTGTAGTAGCCATTTGCTTTATTCTCTTTATCTATTGTGTAAATGTGAGCATTATGACCTATTTCCTACATTTTCGGAAGAATTATGATTTCTCCGAAATCTACCCACCTATAAATTATATTAAGGTGAACTTTCGTAGGATCTAGGATTTTTTGGTTGATATGATACGAAAAGTGCGTGCTGTGAGTATTGTGTGCGGTGTTAACTAACGGAGCAGCGTGGAGCTTTTAAGAATATTGAATAATTACCTCCGTCTTATAACAACAACACACACAGCGTGTGTGTACTATTATAAGGTCATAACTTTAAATTACGTGGATTTTACACTTTGTCCATGTCTCTTTGCTGATTATTGTACTCTACTATTAATACACGTCTGCTACACTTTATTCTTACTCCATATATTATCTTTGTATTATTACACACACAACACACACAGACACCAGCAGCCATGTATTTTAATTTTTGAGAGTGTATACATATTTGTGTAGCTGACCCCCGCTAAACCTTGTCCTATCTATCTGTACACACAATCTTATATTCCCTCTTTAATAAATATATTCTAAAGTATGTATTTACATATGTTCAAGTATAAAAGGGAAATGTGTAGGAGCCAACCAACACGACTTTTTTTACAGTGATTGTATTAAATGTCAACATAGAGAGAGGGAAAGAGAGAAAATACGCCTTTTATTCCTCCCTTTGGAACATTTAATGGCTGTGGAGTAGTGCCTCACACTCTCTTCAAACTGAAATATTTAATAAATGAAATAAATACATAATGCACACACACATACACTTTTTTCTTTCGTTCGTTGTGGGTTGGTCTGCCTAAAAGTCTATTTCTGATTTATTATTATTTAGATATGCCTCTTTACACATCTCTCTCTCTCCCTCTGTAATTATTTCTCTTTACTTTGGTTCTAAATCCTACAATCCAAATTTCTACATAGATTGATTTTTTCCCGAGGTCTTGTCTTGTAAATTGATTAAATTTCAAAATTGTCAAAATTCAGCCCAGACTCGACGGCAGTCAAATTCCACGGGAAATTTTCCTGACTCCCTTTAAATGAATTTTCACTCCAAAATCTGTCATCCCATTTAACTCTGCAACCATGTTTTATTTTGAAAAGAGGGTCAGACAGGATGTGGTCATTGTGTGTGTGTGTGCCACAAGTCGTGTGACTACAGTATGGCTTTGTGCCCACCCTCGAGAGAAGATGCACTGGGGATGAGGAGAGTGCAACTAAAAATGCATATCAGTGGATGTACGCCGTGTGTTACATTCGTTCGTCCAAAAAGGATGAGAGTAGACTGTAATCATGTGAGTCATCAAATGAAGAGTGAAGAGAGTCGCTTCCATTTGTGAAGAAACAATGACCTGGGACATAATGGAGGATGGCCCATAAGGAATAATAAATAAATACAATACTTTAGTGTAAATGAATGCAAACTACTGGTACACAATGTGTGTGTCTACGTGTGTGTGGAGAATAGGGAGTAAAGTACATGTTTATGACTGGTGATGAACTTTGATGCTTGTCGAGGAATGGGGAATACATCCACCTATCAATGTGTGTGTCTGTGTGTGTGTACACACGGTACCATTGTAACCTCCCTGACAGATACCGAATAAAACACACAATCCTTCAAATAGTGTCCGTCCCTCTCTCTCTGTGTATCTTTTTTTGTGTGACTATTTTGTAAAGGAAGGCAATGGATTCTTTATTGTCCAGCGCTGTTTGACCCAATGGTGGAAAATTTGCCAATACAATAAAGTTGAACAGAGAAAGAGAGAGAGAGGAATGTATTATATATGACTTCTCCTTTTATCTTTTTGGTCATACATCTCAACATGGAAGAATAATCATGGCGATGGTCAACCTGTAAATAAAGAATTATATATTACATTATTGTTCTCCCCCTCATCTTTATCTTTGAAGGAAGATACATACTCGGAAAAGCAGACCAAACGGTCGTTTTGTCAAGTCAAATAAATATACTTCCACACATTCCGTATCAGTCCACCCTGTCCGTTATTTGAGTACACAGACACACGTCATTTAAATATCAAATAGACAATATTTTTCGTGTCCAAATTTCAAGTGTCCACCCGACATTGTATTTCTCTAAAATAAATAAATCTTGTGTACGCAGTACACACACACACACAGCAGGGCACAAACAATTCCCTTGAATTGGAGCTCTCTCTCTCTCTCTTAATTTCATTCAACTGTGCTTTTACCCACATTATTTTTGATGACACGGAATTTTGATGACACACAAAATACACACATAGCACACATACAAATGCACATACACACAGTGTATCTCAAAATAGTTGATGATAACAGATTTTCCTCTCTCATTCTGCTACACACAGAGAAATGTAAATGTATGTAACGAAAAGGACAAGTCTGTACGAAGGCATCTTGAGTAGACAAATGTATGCAAAAAGGGTACTCGAAAACACAAGTACCTTACATTAATGTGTCAATGATTGATGACCATCTAATTCATTGGCCAACCTTATGTAATAATAATAATATTTGTAAAACTCCCTACCCCCACAGATGACATATTATTGTGTTGAACATTTCTCTCTCTCTCTCTCTTCTACTTCTAGCCACTCTCGGACATGCCCAACAAAAACTTGGCAGGGAAACATGTGTCTGTATTGTTAAATATAGAATAACGTATAAAATTAATATTACAAATGTGACGATCCTCCTCCTCTCTTCTTTATGCATACATTTATTCAGTCTAGGACTCTCTCCGTCTCTCTTTCTCTCTCTCTCTCGTCAGTGACAAAATTAGTTGACGCATAACATTTTGTGTGACACACAGTTTAAATTTGCTCTTGATCATATTCATCTCTCTCCTTCTCTCTCTTATTATCCATATTCATGTAGATTTTTTTATTATGCTCCTAAACTCTCCCCCTATTATATTATATGTATTTATAATCGCATCCTCCTTTTTTCTCCTCTCTCTCTATTAACCTATATGAATATTACACACTCTTTCTAGTCCTGGAACACTATACTATACTATTGAGCTATGTATTACATAATGTATACTAAAAAGTGTGAGATGCTCTTTGTATCGTTGGTCATGCGTTCTTTGTAAAATAACGCCGGCACACACACAAACACAGCAGCAACTATCACACTTTTCTCCCTGTGTGAGACTCAGAGTGCATTTGAAACCAAAAATATACACACAAGAGAAGAGAGAAGTCCGGAGAGGACATATAGTAAACCAAGCCTTGAGTTCAACATAACATACATACACACACACACACACACATCCACGAGACAAGACTCTCTAGACTTTTAAACAAACGGCGAAAAACGTTATCTCCACAGCATGGACTGTGTGTGAGAAGAGCGGAGGAGATAGACAAACGTCAATAGATTCAAACACTAGTAGCTGACACACACACAAACACACAAAATTTTGTTCCAGTACAGCTCTAGATTCCTCGTCTACAGTTACCCTCATCTTTCTCTCTTTCCCTCACACACACTCTCTTTCTTCCTTCCTTTCCCCAGATTCGCAAAGCGTGTGTGTGTGGACGGGTACAGTGGACTGGGCAAGTGTCAAAATATGGTAGCTGGTCTACAAGAAGTCAAACGGAAGTTTTTTTTTGTGATTAAACTTTATATAGTAATATTACAAATTTTCGACTTTTAAGGACTCAGATTGGATTGCCTGATTAATTCTTGCCCTTTGGATGAGGCGAGGACGTGAGGAAGTAGTCCATAAAAATTACAACATTTATAGTGGCGGGATGAAAAGTGTGCACACAACATAACATCACAACTTAAATTGTTCACGTTCGCTGGTGACCCTCAAAATTTGTAACGTTTACAGCAGGAAAAGAACAAAAAAAAGTATATCTCAGCCAATTGACTTTTTTTACAAATGTAATTACCATCGCTTGAAAAGGACCGGGATATTATTGTACACTCAACTCAGAACTCGAACTCCACATCATCATATAGAAAACATTGACTTTCTGCATTTGTTGTTGTTGTTGGGACATCCACTTTTAACTCATCCCCCAAAAACGGACAACAGACTTGGTACATTACAAACACAAACACATGGAATGATGATGTAGTCGCTCCCATCATAAATGGAATTGGGCTGAAGAATATATGGTGTGTTGGTGTGTTGTTGGTTTTGAAAATCTTTTTTTTTTTGTCTCAATATCTATTTTTTGCGTGTGTGGAAAAAGAAAACATTTTTTTCCTGTTAACACACAAAGTTCAAGCGTTCTTCCCTCTGTTCGTCCTTCTCAATTTTCAAGATCAACAAGTCCTTTTCTGCGTGTGTGTGTATATATATTTTTTTTCAAGACAATTCAAGTGAGGTGTCTCTCCATAGTTTGTTCAGACAAAATGCATTGGTTATAAAAAGCTAGACTTTAACAATCCAGGATAGGAGTACACACACTCTTGGAAAGAAACAGAGGGAGAGAGAGATTGACAGGAGTAAACTCGCATGCATAATGTGTGAGTCTAAAATAAGTGTACATGGATCCATTAGAGAGAGAGAGAAAGAGAGAGATTCTTTTTAAGGAAGACTTATCAGTTCATTGATGATAGAAATTGCAGTCGAGGAGTGTGAATCTGAGAGAAGGAGAGAGGGAGAGGGAGGAAATAACTTGACACCTTTTCTGTATGATTAAAATGGTGGTGGTGTGAGTGAGGGAGTGTGGGCGATATTATTATGTGGACTGAGAGAAGCTTATTTCCTATCTCCCTTAATGGCGATCCATAATATTCAAATATATCTCAAGAGAGAGGGTATATATTATACCCAAATGTACTTGAATGAGCTTGTCTCTCCAAACACCTCCTTCTCTAAAGTAAAGTAATGGATGTAAAGTGAGGAGACTTAAATATATTATATGCTATTCGCTATTCTGTATGAGAAAGTTTGATTCATTTCTTCCCCTCCTTATCATGGCTAACCTCTCAGAAGGTCAATCAATCCTTACATTTTTTTTTCAATTTCTTTATAACAACGATGACTACCATCCATCCATGATGATGAAAATGATCACACTCTCCTCGTATTTCTGGCATCGAATTGAGACTAAATCCCAACGTACACTACACACACACAGTACAGCCGAGTGTAGTGTGGATTTTTTGTACAATTTCCAGTTATTTGATATGACAGGACATCAATATTTCTCAAAAAATTATTTATGTTAATAATCATTCACGCCATTTATATTAATAGTGTACGTATAAGCAAAAAAGTTGAGAGCTCAGAACGAAGAATGTCTTCCTCCTCTATCTTCAATAACTCTCATCAAATCATACAAAATAGTATCACATTTTATCTCACATGGATGAACTAGATTCCTCGGTGCGTGAATTTAAATCAGAATTAAATATTTGTGGTTTGGAATGAACGGATCTGGAAAATTACATCCAGTGGTTTTAAAGCCACTGTTCTTCCTCCTTTGCTGCGCTTGTATTTGCGTGTGTGTGGTGTGAGTCATGACGAAGAGGTTTCCTGGAAAATTAAGATTATTTTGGTCTAAGAGAGAGAGAGAAGTTTGTATCAGTAAAGTAAAAGATAAAGGAGAAATGAGGTAGCAAAAGTCAATTAGTCAGTATCTCCTCTTCTGTGTGGAGATTAGAGAGTGAGAGTGCACATATGTATGGATGGTGGTTGGATGGATGTGTGTGAGTGTGTGTATATATATAGTAGAAGGAGGGAGTTCTTGTTGGATGTCAAGAAAAAAAGACAATCTCCGATTACACCGTCTTTGAGAATGTCTCCCCATTAAAATGGATTTATAGTTAGTTGGTTGAGAGGCACACACACACACACCACACACGGATGTGTAGGAAGAGTGAAAGGAGGGACAGGGAGTAATCACGGATCACAAAATTCTCAAAATCAATACCACGCGGACTACACCAACGTCCAGTATTTTCAACTTGTGCCCATTTTACCGTCTTTTCTCTTTTCTCTTTGTAGGTTCTCTTCGGGGTTTTGGATCATAGACTCATCAAACAGTCCAGTAGCAACCTGCTAAGGACATTGTGTCCTCTAGTCCAATCTCGTCAAATTGTCACAGCGAGTGTCATTTTGGAGTGCAATCACCCGGTGAACGACAGACACACATACATTTGTCTTTTGTGTGTGTGTGTGTGAGAAGTGGGGATAGTGTGCAAAAGAGGAATAAAATAAGTTTCAACATTTTTAATTATTCAAGATACTCTCTCGTCCCTACTGCCTACTTCTTTCTTGGTAGTGGCTGTGGTCATCTGTTAAAAAGTGTGTGTGTGTTTCAAAAAGTGTCTAAAAATAGTGGTGGTGTGCAAGAGCCCTTAATGAAGTATGCTTCATTTGTCGACCCTCGACTTGTGTTCTACCAAAAATAATGTGAGTCAGGACTTGACTTACAAGTTCAAATGATGAGCGTGAAAGTCAACCACCATTTGTTGAAATATTAATGAATGAATATTTTTTCACCCTATAAATATATCCTCCTCCTCTCTTTGTACCTCTGTGAGATAGTGTGTGTGTCATCAATAGTAGTGGTATTTCTCGTCACGTCATTTCATGTTTCGAGTCAACGCACCAATTACCTTCTCCCTACTTCGAATAAGTACTTCCAGGTAGGAAAAATAGTGTTTTACATGTATTAGAATAATAGTCACACACATTTGCAATGTTTAGTATATTTTCACTGGTCCTCTTCTCTCTCTGTCAAATTGAGACCATTTTTGTGCAGACATGAGTAAGTCTCATGTGAACCTCATGTATTGTATACACACACGTCAGTTAATGATGTATACAGTGATATATCCACAATTATGTATAGTTATTAGAGGAGAAGGTGGAGGAAGAAGAGGAAAAAGAGAGAAAGTCTATAATATTTCTTGTCTACAATTAAGTTCAGAGTTCAGGCCATTTATGGTGACATCCAAATTATTTTCACCCCCCATCATTTTCCATCACAATTATTTATATTACTAGTAGGGGGTCTCAAAATAATAGTTTTAAAAGTTTAACTCACAATTAAGTTGATGTAAAAGTTCAACTTTCTCAATAATAAAATATTTAAAATGTATTTTGTTGAATTTTAGCTGAAAACCACTGGATTCAAAAGTTGTGATGTGTATGTGTTTTTGAACTGATGTAAGCTGTCTGTCAGACAACTTTCTCCATTTTTTCGGTGGGGAGGAGGGGAAGGGGAGAGAACGGGAGTCATCCACATTTGTGTATCAACAGCTACAATCGCAATTAGTTCAAATTAGGATTATCAGGAAGATTCTTTTGGGTGTGGCCACGTTGGTTTTCACCAACGTGAAAGGAACTAGAACAACAACAAGGGGAAAAGTTTGTGTTTCACAGAGTGAGTGTGTATGTGTGTGGAGTCGTACAGCATAATAATAGTTATTTTCATGAGATGAGTATGTGGCTTGTTTTGATGACTCCCGGATAAATTTTACTAATAGAGTGACTCTACACTACAAAACGGCAATCCTTCATAGCTGTATAATTTTTGGGGAAAAAGAAGAGAACGACGTGACGTTCACCGTGACGAATGTCCATCCAATGTGAAAATAAAATAAGAAATACAATATGTTATCTGTCAAATGGACCAGTTGTACTGACAGACTACACCATAGGACAATATAGTTTGACCTCACATCATATTTCGGTCCAAGATTGAGTCCCGCTGGATACAATCGGGAGGGAAAAAAGTTTGTAAAGTGTGTGTGGAGTGGAGTGACAAGTTTGGGTGTCAAAGATGAGTCTTAGTACAGTGACAACGACGGTGTCTGCTGTCAGTTCCTCACCCTTCACCCTCATCAATGGACTGGAGGTGACGGAAGATGTGACCTTGTCCACAACAACTCTACTCACTGCATCCTCCAGTACACCACAACCACCTTCAGAGGTACCACTCTCTCTTTCTTTTGTCAACTGTCACTCTTACAGAACATTTTTCCTATTATTTATAAAATTCAAAGATTTTTGAACTTTGAAGTCGGATTGGCTCTTCGACCGTTTCCCTCTGACCAATTTAATTGTAATTGCTCCAAGCTTGACCATTTTGGACTAAAATGGAGGGACGGTGGAAAACGGCAGGACTAAATGCGTGTGTGACTTGTATGAACCCTTGCAAAAAAATTTAGAAAGGGAAAAGAAAAAGGGCAGATGGAGTTTTAAGATGTCAAGGAATTTTATTCTGTGTAAAAGGAAATGAACCAAGTTTTATAGCACGTGGATGTAGTTTGTGTGGGAGGGAGTGTAGTAAAAGGGAAAAAGAAGTCAAATAATTATTACACGAAATTTTTGGTAGGGCAGTTGAAAAGTTGTTGGTCTTTCCCTCTCTTTCTTGATTGTGTGTGCTCGTCAAGGAGTAGTCAGTCCTCCTCCTCCTTTTGCTTTGTGATCATATAACTTTAGTTGTTATTGGAGTGGTTGCGTGAGCCATTGTATTTGCATGCAACTCTCATTATGCAATCTCAGATTTACTTTTAATACCCACACATAACCTCTCTCTCTCACTCTCTCATACATACAAGCACACACCAACACACAAGCACTCGCATCTTAAAACTTGATATCGGGGGCTATTCAGAAGAACAACCATAAAATTCGTGGAATGGCACATCGTTTCACATAATCTCCGTTTCCTTGCACAAACTGCATTTCCTCCAAAGCAGACCGACTTTACTAAATTTGATTGTCTAATTACAATATGTACATGACGCCCTCACACACACACACACCCAGCGTGTAATTCAATGTTCTTTTTGTGAATTTGTAATCTATAATGATGACAATAAATGTACACACACAAAATGTGTGTGTGTGGATACATTAGTACAAAAGAAAATTTGAAACACTAAAGGAAAATTCGCTGTACACATTTTATTATTATTATTATTATACGAGTATTCGTCTGACAAGGCGATGGCAGCTCTGTCCCAAGTTGACAGAATAGCTGACAGAAAATTGTCATCGGGGAATGGAATGAGTGAGAGACAGACAGGGTTTAATTGTCTAAAGATTCGCAAGCGAGAGAGAGAGAGACTGGCATTGAAAAATCGATGAGTCCTCCTTCCTATTCACACTCATTTTTTGTTGTTGTTGTTTTATGAGGAGGGTGGGCCACAAAATAATATTACATATCCAGTTACAGAAAGACAGGGACAGTCTCCTTTTATTTCTTTCTCTTGTCTCTCGAACACAAAAAGTCCTTTCCTAAGGTTCTCCTATGGTTGTGTAAACTGTGTGTGTGAAATTGCATCTTCTTTTCTCACTTGTACATACATTTTGTTGTCGTAGAGAGTCATTCAATTATTTCTCTCTCTCTGTCTCTGTATCATGACAATTACATTGTTAGCTCAAAAGCTAAGGCAAAGCCAACACAATTCTCGTCTGTTATTATTTTTAATAATAACAAATCCCGTTGGTGGCAGTCCCTCATTTTTTCCTCAAAAAAATGAGTGTCACTAAATCAAATGTGTGATACACACAGAAACGTCGCTTATTTCCCCCCTCTCTTCAAAAGTGTCTCTTGTAAACTCATATATTTTTGGCAACTCAAGTCGAGGAACGACGTAACTGGATCTTTTGTAATTACGTGTGGAGTAAAATATATTTTTAATATTTTTAAAAAAACCTTCCTGCTTATCTTTTCCCAACCCCCCAAGACGGCAAATTATTAATGATGTATGTACCTCGCACACACACACGCACACGAGCTACACATGTTGAGTCTAGACAGACAAATGGGAGTGAGTACTCACAAGTTTCTCACAAGTTGTACTTTATTTTCCATTTGTAAAATACCGGTACTCCTATTAAGCCGTTCTAAATGTGTGTGTGATAATATGGGTCGAGGTATTTATTGAATTACATTAAATTTAATATTATAATGGGGAGGGAGGAATAAGATGGCATCATAACTATCCTTTTGATTAATGGGATGGAAGTAGAGTAGTAGAGCTTGCTAGGCTATGATAATTAATCACTATTCTGTAGTACGTAGTACGTAGTAGTGTAAGGAGTTTGGGGTGTAAAAGAAAAGCTAGTGTTTGTGTGTGTGAGAGAGAGAGAATAGGGAATAGGGAACTCCGTGTTATCTCCCTCTACTCCAATTTATTGATTAGACTTTAGCAGAGTTTACAAATGCCAGACCATCATCATCACCATCATCATGATGGTCGTGGATGACTTCTGACTTACAACTGGCTTACCAACACCGATGCATTGTATTACCCCTGACAACTCATCTCATCGTCAGCCAAAATTTCCTTCCTCCTTCTCCCTCCTCCTTCTCCTCCTTCGCTTATAAACTATTCAAACTAATTTACGATCGAACGGCTGACTTTGACACCTCATGGGTGCATCTGCTCTGGCCAAGTATTATGTAATGTATGATCTAAAATATTGTATAAACCATAATTATATATAGTTACGAGGATCCTCCTATCTCTAAACCTCAGTTCACACACACAGACACAGTCTATCGACAGTCATTATGACGACGAGTGGAGTCTACATCGTCATCCATGATCTTCAACTTTTACTTTATTCTCGTCATCATCATTCTCCTCCAGAAGACGGGAAGACGTATGAGCTTAACTTAATACACCAATAATGGGTAATCGAGCTCTTTCCTAATACGTCCATTTCCTTGGTGGTTACAACTCGTCTACTTCCATCATGATTACTTTTCGTAGGAATGTGTGTGTGTGTGTGTGGGTGTATGTATCTACTGGATCTCTTCTATTGATTCCCCGACAAATTTCCTGAAAGATGAAGGATGAGTTCCTGAACTATCCAGAGTAATGGAATTAATTTTGGGGATCAACCCAAAAGTAATGTAGGTTAGTCAATGTATCATTCAAATTGCTTAAATTTTTAGGCGGCGTGACGCTGCCAGTGTTACTTACAGACTTCACATTGTGTGTGTGTGTGTGTGTGTGTGAAGGATGTATGTCGTTTATTTAGTTTAAATGACAAAAAATAGTGTATAATTATCTTGTAATTTATAAATGGATTCATTTTGGCCAAAAAATTCCTTCTTTTTTCATCCAAGTGCAAAAAATTTGCAAGAATTGATGTCGGACTAGATCAAATGATGAATAGCACAGTACATTAGATTAATAGGACAAAAATTTTAAGTACAATTTAATACATGGACATATGAATTATCCTTGACAATGTATGTGTGTGTGTTTCCCGACAACACGCACTCCTTCGATTTGTCAAGACTTGAACCCACTTACTACATTACCTACTAACTCACTCACTCACTACTACTGCAGTTTTCAAGTTTGTCCAAAATGGAGTTCTACACTCGTCTCTCATGTGAGTGGGTTTTTAATTCGATGAGGACAAGGCTAAGGCTGTACAAACAATTTGACAAAAAAACTTGTACACAAAATAAACACACAACAAACACACATGTTGTCTTTATACTGTATAGAGTATTATTATCTTTATTGCTTATTGCATGGAGAAGCATGAAAATAATATTATTATAGCATCGTAAATCTTCTCTCTCCCTCTCCCTCTGTGTCTCTCTTCAACTTTTACCACGTGGTGACTGTATAAAGGGAGACAAACCAACATGGACTCAATATGTAGTCTCAGAAGCATACAAATTTGAAAAAAGAGAGACTCTTAGTTTGCGTAGTTTGTTTGTGTCTACATATGTATGAAGAAGCTCTGTGCAAAAATAATAAAATAATTGGAAAGGAAATACATCTGTGGAGGATAATTATTTTTTTTGCTTGTGTTTTCCATTTCCATCCTATGAATTCAACTGTGTACTTATTTCCAGTATGATATAATGTGTGTGTGTATTGTCATATTATGCAGTTTTGGACAATATGGAAAATTGTGTTGGCGTCAAGTATGTAATTGACACAAGAATATAGTTTTGACTGGACTTGGTCGAATCTCCCTTGTCCGAGTCATCAAAAAATGGTTTCCAACTGTGTGAAATTTCTCTTTTGTATTCTGCACTTCACAATACAACACACACAACACATTCAGATTGTGATATATAGAATATGCTATTACTGTGCGTACCGGATACGCAGTTTTACATCTTTCAACGCTTTTTTGTAGGCACTAAGTCAGTGTGCGAAGCCAAGTCTTCTCAAAATGTGGTGTATGCCTGCGTGTGTGTAGTAGGGAATATAATAGAAGAATCCTTCATTTTTAATGTGTACTAATTGTGCACTACTCTTGCTACTGAATCCCTATATGGGCTATATGCTGTATGTATTGGGGTAGACACACAGCACAAGAATAGGTTACATGATTTACGTTTTGTTTACGAAAAAAACTAATCTGCCGAGCGTATACAGAAGCATAAAAAACAGGCCTCTTCTTTCCCCCCGTAGCGATTCTTCTCAGTTCAGCAAAAAAAACTCAATCGACTAATTTCGTACAATGGAGTCCCGGACATTGTGTCTGTGTGTAGAATACAATATACCTACTACCATGTGTACATTCTGATACGTCCAAAGCGATTAACTATTATTATTTTTTTACTAATTAATATTAATGTTGAGCAGAAGAAAAATACTCCCCCTTGTAAAATGGAACAATACCAAATTTACAAAGCCAGGATTGACTTTGGTGGATGAAGAATTAAATTTTTGCACAACTTCAATTGTTTTTATTCATATACAATTTATTAATAAGTTCTTTATTGAAATTATAAGCTGTAATTATACAAAGAGAGACATGCATCAACCGCAGGATTATTTTCCCTAATTTTTCCCCTTCATTATTTTTTTGCAACAGGAAATCAGATGAAAAAATTAGTTTTGTGCAGTTTGTGACATCACATTTTCTGCGTAACTCGATCAAGTCATTCTTGTACACTTTTGTATGTACCTCTCGTTGAATTAATGAGTAACAGAGGAAGATAGAGAGAGAGCTGTCTCATAAAAGTCAACTGTGATGAACCTTGTAATCATGATAAAAGAGTAATGTACATTGGAGGATAAATATTGACATGTTTAGTCAATTGAAATAAGTTCCCTGCTCTGCAGTTTGTAAAATTTTTTGCATACAGGTTGAATTTTGATATTTGTATTTTTTTATTATGTTATATCTTGACTGACTGTTACGTCTCATTTTACTATTTCCATACAAAATTCCACAACATTTAAAATGTTACTCGGTTTATCCAAATAGCCATGTGTATTGATTATACGTATGGCTGTCAAAACGTAAAATTTTGCTACACACATACAGACACTCAAAAACGCCCAGTTCAAGAGGGAGAACAAAATATGTAGGATAATGCTTCAAATATAAACTGTATATACAGTGTTAAAAACCAATCCACACTTTTGTCAGAATTATACGCTTCATCTGCAAAACATTTTTGTTATTGTTGTTGACTCCATTCACAACTAACATAACTTTCTACATGGCTTAATGTTTACTCAATACTCCTCCTCCATTTTTATCCTTTTCTTCACACGAATGATTCCCCCAGTAAGAGCTCCTAAGTAGAGAGTTCCGCTTCCACTTCCCTGAACTTATTCAAGACATTTTCTCATTTTATTTGCCATTATCACGTCCATACTACTGTATCATCCCAGCAAAAAATGTTGTGGTACAGTGTAAAAATGTGCACTCTTCCCTGTCCACACACACAATCATATTTATACAGTAGGGATACTGGAACAAAAGAAAAATCTCGTTCCAAATTTTCCCCTACAGTACTCAGATCATATTTTTTTAAAAATCCTCAATGTCCCTCTATAAATCAAAATGGAGGAAGATATTGTAGAAATTTCTGCATCCTCCCTGTCACTCCTGTGCATTTATTTAACCTAGAAAACTTTTGGGAGAAAAAATTCAACTGTCAACATGATCAATTGAATGCATTAGTCAGTTTTTTGTTCTAATTGTAATACTTGCATATATTCTTCTCTCTTTCTCAATGAAATACTTCTTCTTGTGTGTGAGGAGTGTATGTTTTGATTATTTTTCACTGGAAACTTTCCAACTACTTTGAATCATTCAAATTGAATGTTGAGAAGAATAATTAATAATGCCACACACACACAACTGTAAGTCTTTGCCTGACATCGAGACACACTAAAACAAATAAAACAAAAGCTGAGGATTGACATCCATTCACGTGTGTGTGCGTGTGTCTTTTCCTCATGTAGCTCACAAATGATTGTTCTTTTTTCTTCCTCCGTTTTTCTTATCTTATAGCCTTATCGCACTGTTCACCTACCCAGGAGAGGTAACTTTGTAAGGATAAATGAGTCGATTTCCGCACTACGCATTTAACGTTGATGTAGCTAAGTGAGCCCTTACGCACTATTACCCTTATGAACGGTCCACAACATATACTTGGCTTAAAATCAGCGCACCCTTATCCTTGCTTTTTTAAAATTAAAAACAATTCAAAATAACTTTGAGTATTTTGGAAATTTCTTTGGCCATATATATTATACCGTTGTCACACAACAATATATACAACACACACAGAGAACAGCAACGTTTACTTTCATCCCTTCGTCGGCGCCGACAGAGGAAGCAACAACACTTGAAATTTATACAACATTTTTTGTCAAATAGGTAAATATTCAAAGGTTACTTTTAACACAACAATATATACAACACACACAGAGAACAGCAACGTTTACTTTCATCCCTTCGTCGGCGCCGACAGAGGAAGCGGCAACACTTGAAATTTATACAACATTTTTTGTCAAATAGGTAAATATTCAAAGGTTATTTTTAAAGCTAAGGTATCTAGAACATTTCACATTTTAAAATTTTGGTTTTTCAGAGAGGTTAAACCTGCATTCTGGCTTAAACCAAAATGTTTGGGTTGGTACGACTTTGTTGTCCCAAGAATGACGAACCACGACTTTAATGCAAATTTCAAAATGTCGAGAGAGACAATGGATTTATTAGTCAAAATCATTGAACCTGTTATGAAAAAAAGTGACACATGTTTTCGAAAGGCTCTGTGTGTCACGAAGCGTGTGTATGGGGATAAAGTGCCTATCTTCTTGCAGTGAAATCAAAGATGTAGCGTCTTTGTTTGGAATTGGCACAACAACTGCACAGTACAGTTTTGATTATTTCATTTTTGCTATCAACTCACTCCTGGGACCAAATGTGATCAGATAGCCAAATACAGAAGACGAATATAAGAAAAATACAAAACTACTTGAAGAACTGTGGAAGTTTCCAATGATTGTCGCAGCAATTGATGAATGTCATTTTCCTGTGAGCCCACCAATTGAAAGAGCCACAGACTTACAATTTCAAAGGTATAATAATGTCAATTAAATCATAAGTGTGAATTTGTTCATGCCAATTTTATGTATCTGAGGAGGAGGATCGTACTACTAATACTTCTCTCTCTCTCTCTCTTTGTAGGGTGGTACAGTATCATAGCGTCTGCAGCATGTAATGCCAATGGTCAAGTTTTGTACGTCAAAACTGGTATTCCAGGGAGAGCAAATGACTCCGCCACTTTTAGAGGGTCATCACTACACCAAGCAATAGAAAATAACGTTCTTCCACAAAGCCAGAGAATAACTCAGAACACAACAATCCCGTACCATTTACTAGGTGATAGTGCATTCGGCTGACACCCTCATGTCTAAAGCCTTTTGTATACCGTATAGAATTAGAAGATGGCCACCGCCGTTTCAATTACCGTCTGAGCACGGCGTGTAAATGAAAATGTTTTCGGTAGAGTGAAAGGGCGGTGGAGGAGAGTTTTTAAGAAAATTGAAGCAAACGTTGACCATGGTGGCTCAATGATCCATGCAGCCTTTGCCCTTCACAATTTTTGCGAAACGCACAATAACCACTACAAGCCGACATGGCTGCAATCATGAATTTACAGCAGCCTGATGAGATAGAATATGATGTAGTAGAAGAGCATTAGATTGAAGTGGATCCTATTTTGAATCCAACAGGAGAACAAGTTTGAGCTGCACTAGTAACCGAGTTTTCAATAAATAGACTAGAATTGGAGGACGAATTGTAAACAAAAAATGACAAAAATAAATACGTTTTTACGTATAAATTATTGCACAATGTTTAAATAGTACCGTTTGATTTAAATAAAATATTGTTAAAAATATATGACACAGTGATGACTATCGAATGTACTCGTGATCCTCTAAAATCATTATAGTCTGAAGTATGTAATTGGCCAACTTCTGGACTCGCCTGCCCAGAGGATGTGTCGGCGGAGGGTGTGCTGTTGTTGTTGGTGGTGGTGGTGGTCGTCGAACTTGAAGGTGATGGGGGACACCCCATATTTGGGAATGTGTATGACCATTGTTGTAATGGGTTCATCATCGAAGGAGCATTAACATTTTGATTTGGCCATGGTGGTAGTGAGGCATAGGCTGGTGAACCCGAATTTTGCCTCTGCATCATCTCAACCAATGCTCCAGCAACTTTCGACAACAATTCTGTTTGCGATTCTTGAAATTTTGTGAATGAGTCTTGAGATTTTTTGTAAATTATCGTCATTTCAATTTCTCGTTGATCATCTGCTTTCCATAGTTTAAGGCACTCTTCCTAAATTTCCAATGACCGCTTGACTTTTCTTTGTCTTGCAGCAGCCGCTTCTGGAAAATAATATGAAAAAAATGTGTGTATCCTCCTCCTCCTTACACACGCATATGTAAAAAATGGTTTGTTAGGTATACACAATGAAAATACTTACTGCCGCTTTGGGTCATGGGTCTGGCTTCTACTAAATGATTGTCTGACCTACTTGATCCAGCTTGTGTTTCATTGTTGGGAAGATGATCATCACCGCCGTTTGTGCTCTGGATCTCTACGCTTAAAATCTCATCCTTACCACCTTAAGATTGTAGAAATTGGGTTTTTAAAAATTGTATGTCAGTTGAAAATGATACTTTTCTTTAATATGATAAAAGATATTTTATATAGGTATAAGGTATTTTATACATTAATTAATTAAAAAGTCCTATTTACCTTCAGAGTCAGTGAGACCCGATTCCAAAATTGTGACGTTTTCCAGGCTAAAATAGTGGCTCTCGCGTAGGATCTTATGAACACAATCATAATACGGCCAATTTGATGGCGAATCTCCAGTCACACGGGGTTTTTCTTTCCCATATTCGTTCTTTAATTAAGCAATTTTTCTTTGTACTTGGTCTGCATCTTTGTCAAACCCCAAAGGTTTTAGACTTTGAGAGATTTTTTCAAAGTATGGCTTTTTCACACACATTTTGTCAAGGAACTGTTTTTGTTCCCCCCAAAACTCAATGAGAGCAAAAACTTCTTGCTTCTCCCAAGTAGTTCTCGTTTTTGCCATTGGCTCACTTGCAAACTGTATGAAATT